>OY755171.1:21238130-21384667 GCA_963576735.1 Bedellia somnulentella | reverse complement strand
TCAAAAAGAGATAGCTTATGTTGATAACTTATTAAAACATTGACGACTTTTTACTAACCTTCTAATTTCATTGATGTGTCTTGAAAACTAGACATGAAAAATATATTTGCACACTGAACAACGACCGCCGATAGATTTTGGCGTAACAAAATTACAAGCCAGGTGGCTAGGGGTCAATTTACTTGCATCTCAATTTCACAGCTAGTCAAGTGACGAGAACATGGATATTATATTAACTACGCAACTAACTTCAATAACTTGAGCAATATCGAAGGGGCTCGTTGCTCCGACACCCTCATCTTATCGTATTTGAACATCCGAGAATGTATTTACAAAATAACCTTCACAAGTCAATCTGTCAGTCATGGCCACTACAGCACATAAACGATGGAATCACGCGATCTATATTTGGTATATTGAACCAATTGAAATATTCTCAATTAAAATATTTCGACACATTAATGCGTAAATTAGATATGTATACATGATTACCAAATTTATTTATTTTTTTATGTATTTTCTTTAAGTGGTAATGGCAATAGTAGATGAAGGAAATACAAGATGTTGGCAAATATTAAAACTTCTTCACTAACGATTGACACTAATTGTAGTATTTAGGTATCCTTTCTTCACGCAACTTCCAAAACTTGCTGAAAAATTCCTCATTATGAAGGCTACCCGTTCTTGGTATTAATAGTATTTAATTATTATTTTTTTCTGAAAATTTTAGTAAATTATTCCATCACACTGCTGTATGATTATCAAGTCAATGGTCGTATGAGATATTTAGGAAAAAAACTCATTGTAATTTAAATCTTTTTGTTCATGAAAACCTCATGTGGGGATTGTTACTAATAAATAAAGAATAAATAAAGGAAAGAAAAATTTTGACGGAGGTAGGAAACGCAAACACTACTAAAACGTGTAAAAGAAATAAAGGATAGAAGAATTTCGCGCTGGCAGCCATTGACACGGTAGCTCAATTAGCAAGAGCGACGGGGGCGTATACCCGAGGTCGCGGGTTCGAATCCTGCCTGTTGTCGAAATTTTTCTTTCCTTTATTTATTCTTTATTTATTAGTAAAAACTCATTGTGTTCAACTCAAATACTACTTTGCTTACTTTGCTCACTTTCTATATTAAAGTACACCTAAAATAACCAGGGGGATAATAAATAATATATTTTAGCTTAAATAGGGAAATGCGGTAAATGTAGCAATGTCGAGGCTTTGTCCTTATCTGAAAGGGCGCAAATGGCAGTACACAATGCTGTACTGGTTCCTACGCTGATTATCGTAGTGAATATTGGCATATCAAAAGAGGCATGAAAGTAGAGTGAATGCAGTGGAAATGAGATACCTCACAAGTATATGAAATATAAGGTTATGAAGGCGAAAAGCCGCAGTGAAAAGAATAAAGAGCATGTATGAGTAGAATGATGAATGTGACAGAAGCATGAGAGATATGTCAGGATCGTACTAAGTGGAGATCTATAGTCTCTGCCTACCCCAATGCAAACAATTGTGTGAGTATAAATAAGTTAGTAAGTAGACCCTAAACGTATCGGATGGATTGGATTGTGACTGAAGTTACAGAGCATAATGAAAATATTACTCTTGCCATTGTTACCATTTTTATTCACAAGTTATCAAAAATAAATCTTATCATTACAATCAATTTAAAATTAATATTTTTTGAAAATATATGGTTTTGGTTTAGTTTTCATAATGCCTTTAAAGGTTTTAAATATGAAACTTTTAAGATATTGGATTGAATCAGGAACGTTACTTTGCGGAAATCCATAGCAATACTAATATTAATTAGTTCTTCGCTTGATTCTGCTAAGTACCTGCAGTCTTCATGCAACATGCACTGTGCACCACTCGCCCTCCCACTTACAAGAAATCAAAAAGCAGACAATGCACCACAACACACACACCAAGGGCACTCAGTGGTCAGCTCCGATCTGTCTACTGCTCGACAATGACTCGTGTTGAGTCGAAACGCGTCGCAGTTTTGTGGTTGCCTGTGGTTTTCGCTTGCAGGCGTGTGTGAGGTGCATTGTCTGCTTTTCGATTTCTTGTAAGTGGGAGGGCGGGTGGTGCACAGTGCATGTTGCATGAAGACTGCAGGTACTTAGCGGAATTAAGCGAAGAAACTTATTAATATTAGTATGAAACTTTTATTCAACTCAACCTGCCGTGTACGGGTCTGTACGTGGAGGGACGACTTCTGGATATCATTAGCCATTTTTGTCTCCTGGTATTCAAAGTACCCATGTAATGCTTAGATTTGTATTGCATTCAAGTGATACGGGCATTTTGGAACAACATATTGTCACCTCACATAATACAACTTAGCTATATGGGTTTTCTTTTTGTCGAGTTTCTCATCGTTTACAACCTTGATTAATGAAAACTTGAATTGAACACATTTCTCCAACATTAAAAGCGGTGGCGGAAGCGATACCTTTCGAATTAAATAAACCTCAGAAAATTTTAATAGTTCATTTAGGAAAAGACATTCTAATAAAAATGACATAAATTTGAAAAAAATATATATTTAAAACGCTACCCTAAATAAAAAAGAACCATCTCTAAATAACAAGGACAAGGAAAGTCCGGAACTCCTTACCGTCCTTTACTCAAAGTCAAAGAAGAATTGCTTGTAATTGGTTCCGGCTGCCGCGCCGTACTTCATAACAAACGATTCCAAAAAATATCTTGTGATCTTCACTAATGGCTTCAGGAGATATTGCTCAGCTTACTAACAATGTATTTATTTTACTATGTACTGAAGTGTCGTATATTTTAAATAATACATAGTGTTCCTTGCATTAAAGGTGGTATTTAGCCAAATTCTTCCAAATATAACTAAAATCCTATTGCAGAACTGTTTTTTAAATATTTCAGATTTTTATTAAACAATAAAAATTGTCAGTGACCTCTTTTTGCGAAATAAAACATGATCTTGAATATTGGATGGATTGTTAAAATTTTAACAAGAGTTGTTAAAACCCTTAGAACATTGCCCTCATTTGTTGCTAAAGTTAATTAGTCTGTAGCAAAACTTTAAAATTATAAAGAAAAACATAGAAAATAAAACTTTTATGTTCATTGTCATATAACTGAAATTTTAAACCCAAATATATTGGGGTGATGATGATTAATGGATGTAAGCGAAGATAGAGAGGTTTGCTCGGATCGTACAAAGTGGCGATCAATAGTTTCTGCCTATCCCCATGGGAAATAATGGTGTGAGATTATGTATGTATGTATATTGATTGGGAAATAACAATTTAAAATGATGTGGATGTGGAACACATAAATTGCCTCCAATAAGCTCCCTTATTACAAACGTGCCTACAATACGAGTTTTTTGTATTTGACCGGATTCTGATTTATCTTCACTCCATTCATTGCTAATAAACAGGAAATTGAAAATATTATTTGTATATTTGTGCATAATTTACTTGTGAATAACATTGAATGCCTTATTTACTTCTCACATAAATATGACCCTTGATGAATCACAGTGAAGTAGTGAAAGAGATATAATGTAAATGGTTATTTCATATCTAGAAGAGAATAGGCAATTTTTTTTTATATCATAAGGTAAATTATGATATGATAGTACAGTTTTAACAACAGAAAAAAATAACCAAAACATATTAAAAGGAAATAATATTTATTTGCATGGCACATGGAATTAGATCTCAAGACACTTGACGTACAAATTGAAAATTAATTATGTTATTAAAATTAAACACACACATTAATCCAATCTATTCTTAATCAATTAAACTTATAAAATTTCATACCAATGATTAAGAAAATAAAATTAAAACAATAATAACCAATAGGAACACATTTCCGCTATCGTACAAAGTTTTTGTTATGCTGTCATGCCAAGGCTGTCGTAATTACTAAATGTTTTCAGAAAACTATTTATATCCATTAGAGCCCCCCTCTGAGTGTGTTTGATACTGAAATGTAACGATTATGATGGAACATTATGCTACTATGAATATTAACATAAAAAATGTAAAAGCTGAGCTATTATTTGGAATATATTGTTTTTAGGTTTCATATTTCATAGCCTATTTCTACTCACGAGACTAGAGATGAATAAGCAAATCCAGTTGGGCAATTAGATGTTTAACAGATAATAAAAACAAACATGTGCATTATTCTGCCTACCCAAAGGGGAACTAACGGTGTGAATATATGTATGTTTCATACTTACATTAAATAATTATAATGTACATACAGTAAGCACATTATAAAAACGTTATTAATAATTTAATTGTACAACTATTAGTCAACAATAATCTGTTATTAGAATTGTTACAGATGTTTAAATCTTTTTGTTCATGAAAACCTCATGTGGGGATTATTACTAATAAATAAAGAATAAATAAAGGAAAGAAAAATTTCGACACAGGCGGGAATCGAACCCGCGACCTCGGTTATACGCCCCGACGCTCTGCCAACTGAGCCACCGTGTCAATTGGCTGCCAGTGCGAAATTCTTCTATCCTTTATTTCTTTTTACACGTTTAAGTAGTGTTTGCGTTTCCTACCTCCGAATTTTAACTAATTCGGAAGGCCACTTGTCTACCTTTTCAGATAGAATGCAAATGTTGAAAACGCCTAACTATCACATAATTTAAATCTTTTTGTTCATGAAAACCTCATGTGGGGATTATTACTAATAAATAAAGAATAAATAAAGGAAAGAAAATTTTCGACACAGGCGGGAATCGAACCCACGACCTCGGGTATACGCCCCGACGCTCTGCCAACTTAGCCACCGTGTCAATTGGCTGCCAGTGCGAAATTCTTCTATCCTTTATTTCTTTTTACACGTTTAAGTAGTGTTTGCGTTTCCTACCTCCGAATTTTAACTAATTCGGAAGGCCACTTGTCTACCTTTTCAGATAGAATGCAAATGTTGAAAACGCCTAACTATCACATAATTTAAATCTTTTTGTTCATGAAAACCTCATGTGGGGATTATTACTAATAAATAAAGAATAAATAAAGGAAAGAAAAATTTCGACACAGGCGGGAATCGAACCCGCGATCTCGGGTATACGCCCCGACGCTATGCCAACTGAACCACCGTGTCAATTGGCTGCCATTGCGAAATTCTTCGATCCTTTATTTCTTTTTACACGTTTAAGTAGTGTTTGCGTTTCCTACCTCCGAATTTTAACTAATTCGGAAGGCCACTTGTCTACCTTTTCAGATAGAATGCAAATATTGAAAACGCCTAACTATCACATAATTTAAATCTTTTTGTTCATGAAAACCTCATGTGGGGATTATTACTAATAAATAAAGAATAAATAAAGGAAAGAAAATTTTCGACACAGGCGGGAATCGAACCCACGACCTCGGGTATACGCCCCGACGCTCTGCCAACTTAGCCACCGTGTCAATTGGCTGCCAGTGCGAAATTCTTCTATCCTTTATTTCTTTTTACACGTTTAAGTAGTGTTTGCGTTTCCTACCTCCGAATTTTAACTAATTCGGAAGGCCACTTGTCTACCTTTTCAGATAGAATGCAAATGTTGAAAACGCCTAACTATCACATAATTTAAATCTTTTTGTTCATGAAAACCTCATGTGGGGATTATTACTAATAAATAAAGAATAAATAAAGGAAAGAAAAATTTCGACACAGGCGGGAATCGAACCCGCGACCTCGGGTATACGCCCCGACGCTCTGCCAACTGAGCCACCGTGTCAATTGGCTGCCAGTGCGAATAAGTAATTACACAATTATGTGAGTTATAAATAAAGGAAAAAAATATAAATAAAGTAAAAATAAAGGATAAGTAAAAGGAAAGAAAAATTTCGACACAGGCGGGAATCGAACCGGCGACCTCGGGTATACGCCCCCGCACAGTGGGCTGGAATTCGCGTTTCATAGACATTCAAGTAAATTTTTTTAAGTGACGCTTTTTTTGCTTGTATGCGATAGAGAATACCTGCAATATGCATTATATAATGAACTTTCAGGTTTATAAACGTAAACAGCGCAGTCAGAATTTTTTTCGAAAAAAATTGTATGGCGCTAGCATAACAAATGATGATATCTCCATAATCGCACAATTGCGCCTAATATCCTCCTAGGTTATTAATATAGACATTATTTAAGATTTTTTGACATACTTCATGCCACGGTCAAACGTGCGTTTTTTTTTTTAAAAATATTTTTGTTTATTTTTTCGTTTTTAATTAATATCAAGCATTACATGGGTGTATATAGACTTTACATTTACGCAAAATAATTGAATGAAATATAAAAAAAGGGAAATTTGCTTAAAAACTCATTAGCTGGATGGAATCAGAAAAGGTTATTATCTAATGATCCTCAAAATCCCCAATTAAATTAAGGAAATTATAGTTTGTTAATGACAATATTTTAACTAGCTACCGTCTTTTTGAATACCATATCTATTAAATCATTGGGTTCTCATTAGTAAGCAAATAAGAGGGTAGTTAGTAAATAACTTGTTCGGGCACAGACTTTTAAGTCGTTCGCAATAAATAGAAGTACACTAAAAAAAAATCATTTAGTAATCATTCTTCAATCATTGAAAGTACAAACATCATGGCAAGCATCGCAACAAACTTGGATTTGTTCGTTATTTTGAAAAATGCTGACAAACTCAGTAACTTTAATTTTTTGTTTCAAACCGTGCGCTCTCGTTTAAACAACAGTGTATCTGAAGAAGATTGTGTGACTTTAAAAGAATTTTGCCGGAGATTCACTAGGGCTGCACAGAAACGATATGAATCAACACAACGGAAATATGAGAGATTCCGAACTGATTACGAAAGTTGGCTTGAAGCTGATGTTGATTGGCCGAGTTGCTTAAAAGAAAATATGAAATCAATTACTCAGAATGAGGGAAGTCCTATAGTGCCAATTTTGGAGCCATCACCAAGTTCTAACGTTACTATTTTGGAGTCATCATCAAGCGTTACTGGTTCTCTTTTGGAGCCATCTACATCATCCATTGGAACAATGACGAAAAGAAAAATATCAAATCGTAAACCTTTTGAAGACTTGGGAACAAAACAGAAAAAGAGGCGGAGTGGAGACCTGACTGACAAAGATTCCAGTGAGCTCGTATTTGCCACTATTTCTAAGTTGAAAGATGAAGGCCAAAACAGAATTGCATCTGTGATTGAATATATGGTGAAACACCCAGAATCAATCAAAGATCTTCAAGATTTAATTACAAAACCAACCAGTAAAGAAACGTTTTCACCCCAAAAAGCACTTGGTTTACTAATATCTCTGAAATTATCAAAATGGCAATATATAACTTTGCGAGAATCAGCAATTCGAGAAGGCCTTAAGCACTTGTACCCTTCGTATTACTGCGTGCAAAAAGAGAAGAATGTGTGCTTTCCACCTGAACCGAAAAATTCAATTACGGTGACAGATTCCTCAGCAAAAATTTCACTGCAAGCTTTGCTAGATCTGACAGCAAAAAGAATAATTGAATCTTTGCCTGAAAGTATACAAAATAAAGAACTTATTTTAATATCAAAATATGGTTTCGACGGAGCATCCAGCCAAAGCAGATATAAACAGAAGATGGATTCTACACAAGATGACTCTAGTATATTCATGACTTCGTTATCACCACTGAAAATGACGTGTGAAGACATCACAGTTTGGGAGAACCCGAAACCTTGCTCAGCAGCGTATTGTCGTCCAGTACAGTTCACCTTTGTTAAAGAAAGTGAAACAGTGGTGAAGGAAGAAAATGAAAGAGTCAAAGCTGAGATATCAGCTCTCCAACCATCAGTTTTTGATAGCAATATGGTGAGTCATAAACTTATGCTCACCATGGTTGATGCTAAAATAAAAACATACCTCTCTCTTAACGTAAGAGCGAATGCAGCGTGCTACATTTGTTTGGCGAAACCTTCGGACATGAACAACTTGGAAGAAGTAAAAAAAAAGTCTACAGAAGATGACTTGATGGAGCTCGGACTTTCTTCACTACATGCGCGCATAAACATGATGGAATGTCTTTTGCATATCGCATATAAATTGGATATTAAGAAGTGGTCTGCTAGAAAAGAAAGTGAGAAAGCCGCAGTGGCTGCAAGAAAGAAAACTATCCAAGACAGGTTCAAAACGGAACTCAACCTATTAATCGATATAGTAAAACAAGGTTATGGCACAACTAACGACGGCAACACTGCACGACGATTCTTTGAATTTCCTGAAAAGACTGCGGCTATCACTGGACTAGATGAAGATCTGATCCGAAGATTTGCTGTAATTTTGCAAGCCATAACTTCAGGTCAGTCCATCAATGTTTCGAAATTTAAAGAATATGCGTACATAACTGCTGAAAAGTATGTTAAATTATACAACTGGTACTACATGTCATCAACAGTGCACACGATACTGCTTCATGGAGCCGAAATTATCGCTTGTAATGCAATAGTACCGATTGGGAGTTTATCTGAAGAGGCTTCAGAAGCGAGGAACAAAGACTTCAGAAGATTCAGAGAACATCACTCACGTAAGAATAGCAGAGTGAGTTCCAATGAAGATATTTTTAATTTCCTTCTTCTTTCGTCCGATCCGCTTATTTCAGCAGTAAGACCAACAATGGATGCAAAGAAAAAGAAACATTTGTTTGCTGAAACATTAGATCTGCTCAATCTTCAAACACCTGAATTCGAGTTTAGGGATATTGCTGAAATAAACTCTGACTCTGAGTTCGACTCTGAAGATAGTGATTCAGAATAGGCGACATTTTAAATTAATAACTTCATCGTTTTATTAAATTGTATCATATATATATATATATATATATTTTCATTATATTTATTAAGTTCATTAAATTTAAGTCGTTATATGTAAATGTTTCTAAGATACAAATATAAGTATAAAGAATAAATATATTAAGCCTTTTTTATGGTTTTTACTGAATTTCGGTTTCTAATATTGCACACAATTATTTTGGGTAAATGTCCAGTCTATATACACCCATGTAATGCTTGATATTAATTAAAAACGAAAAAATAAACAAAAATATTTTTTAAAAAAAAAACGCACGTTTGACCGTGGCATGAAGTATGTCAAAAAATCCTAAATAATGTCTTTATTAATAACCTAGGAGGATATTAGGCGCAATTGTGCGATTATGGAGATATCATCATTTGTTATGCTTGCGCCATACAATTTTTTTCGAAAAAAAATCTGACTGCGCTGTTTACGTTTATAAACCTGAAAGTTCATTATATAATGCATATTGCAGGTATTCTCTATCGCATACAAGCAAAAAAAGCGTCACTTAAAAAAATTTACTTGAATGTCTATGAAACGCGAATTCCAGCCCACTGTGCCCCGTCGCTCTGCCAATTGAGCTACCGTGTCAATGGCTGCCAGTGCGAAATTCTTCTATCCTTTGTTTCTTTTACACTTTTAAGTAGTTATTGCGTTCCCTACCTCCGTTTTTTTTATAAATCACATATAAACCACATGAGGTTTCCCAATATTTTAGAGAAGTTCTGTTAAAAACCATCACAAAGTATTGAACCACATCAAGGGTATTTAGGAAAGACAGTCACTTCGCTTTATATTTGATACAGATAACAGCAGTTGTTTTTATAATCTTTATAATCCAATTGCTGTGTAGTGTCGGCTTAGAATAGCAATACCCCATTTCTTCCGGTAGTGTACATAAGAGGTGACTAACAGTATCGGGGCTTTTAAGGGATTTTCGGGCGCTGCGGTTGGAGACCATAATCACCAACAACCTTTATTTTACCATCTTTTCCCCACTCAACTTTCCAAACGTGGCTGAGGAATTTCGAATTCCTTAGCTCTGGCTACCCCTTCTAGGGATTTACAGCCGTGAGTATATGTATGTATGTATGTATGTATAATCCAATGTATACAATACATACTTTTAACATTTCATTTCATTACGAGCTTCATACGCGCACGTTACACCTCGAAGAATGATCAGATACATCTTCTTTGGGTGCCATCTCCTATCGGAGGTCGGCTATCATTATGGCTATTTTGGCCCGTGATGTTGCGGCGCGGAACAATTCGATAGAAGTGTAGTTGACCCATTCATTTGACATATACTGACGGCAATAAATCCCTAGAAGGGGTAGCTAGAGCTAAGGAATTAAAATGATCAGATACTTATAATAATAAAGTGACATTGCTGTTACCTTGTTTTCAGGGTATTTACTTTTATTGTAGCTTTTGTTAATTGTTTAATGTTTTTTGACATGAATTCCTCATGTGGGGATTATTACTCATAAATAAAAGATGTTATTAAAGGAAAGAAAAATTTCGAAAAACCCCGCCAGTGTCGAAATTTTTCTTTCCTTTAATAACATCTTTTATTTTGTTAATTGTTTTAAAATGTAGGTATAGTCAATGTACGGATCTCCAACACCAACTATATTCAGTTTATAAAAAAGTTTAAAGTACTATTAGCCCCTAAATTCATGTAAATAGCATTTAAAATAAAAAATCTCACCGAAATACAAAACAAAACAGTCTGTTGAAATTCACCCATTAGGTTCTAACCGGAGTTTCAAAAATAACCAAATCTAAACTTTTTCAAAAATCAAGATAATACAAAATACTATTTACTAACTATTTATTTAATTACCGACTTGTCATTGCAAAGAACTCGGAAATTTTCATTACGGAATTGTAATTTATTAGTACTAGAATTCATCGAGTAATAGAAATCAAACCATCAATTCAGTAAGACGTTTTTGCTATGAACAAAAAATATCAACTTGTTCTCAAATCAACAACGAACTTTAGAAAACGGTAGCACAGAAGGTGACGTTAGTCGCAAAAGGTAAAACTCCTAAAGCTAAGCTGTTTTACGTGTTTTGGTAGTTTTATAGACATTCAGCAAAAGGTCACACCTTAATAGACAGGATTAATAATAATTCGGAATTTCAGAGATACAGGAGAGCTCGTGTGCGTGACACCTAACGTTTATTACTCTATGTTAATTGAAAAGGTGCGGTGGTATGAAGGTTTCATTGCTCTTTTAAGTTTCACACCGTCCTAGGAGAAATAAGATACCTGGACTGCAAGAACGTAAAACTATTTTTTAGTAGAGTTTAATTACGTTTATTATTACTATATAATTATCTGATTTATTCTTTTAAGATCGATGTTATGTGTCAGCACCACCATGTAAAACTTAGAAATAGCATGCATTAAAACAGTAATCTTGATGGTTTACAAAGCAGCAGATCAATAAGATCAAGAAAGCATCTTAAATGTTAACTGACTGAATTCTGGTTAAGTTTCGGTATTCATAATATTATATTATGAGAAGAAAGCGTTTGTATCCTTCTTTATTAATGTAAAAATAAAACAAAAACTATAAATGAATAAGAAACTTATGCAATATTATAATCTGATAAGTCATTCTAGTACAAAAACACCTGTAACATAAGAAGTATTAGGCAAGTACACAGTAATGTAAGTATTTAATAAAAACTTATAATAAAAATTCAACTTCTCACTATAAATGTCCCAAATTACGCAAAGACTACTGGACATTTCAATTTAAACTTACGCTTTTAATCACAAACTTTGTAAGGTAATTTCTTTGCTAAATTTACTTCTATCTAGCTGCTAATTTAAATATTTGTACTAGAATAACTTGTCAGATTATAATATTGCATTAGATTCTTTTTCAATTATAGTTTTCGTTTTAATAAAGAAGGATACGAACGCTTAATTTATAGTATTGGTATAGGTGCGCATATTTCATGACACGATGAGGATTGTGGGAAGCCAATTCATGCGGACAGTTGATTGAGTATATTTACAAGACAGCTTTATCATATTATTAAGAGGAAGAAAAAAAATCGTAAAATCAAGGTTGTTGGCGGTGGGACTCTAACCGCATCGCTCAAAAATCCCCAATACCCTTAGTTGCCTCTTATGTACACCCATGGTAAGAAACTGGGTAGTTCTATTCCAAACCGACACTACACAGCTAATAAAAAGTCACAATCACAGGAATTACAATCACAGGAAATAGAAACTAAATACACATGTCACAAATAATAAATAAAGGAAAGAAAAGCCTCGACACAGGCGGGGATCGAACCCGCGACCTCGGTTTTACGCCCCCGTCGTCGCTCTGCCAACTGAGCTGCCGTGTCATTGGCTGCCAATGCGAAATTATTCTACCCTTTGTTTCTTTTACACTTTTAAGAAGTTTATGCGTTCTCTGTCTCTGAATTTCAAAAATTCGGAGGGCTACTTGCCTACCTTTTCAGATAGAATGCAAATATGCGGGTACCATCCCCGCCTGTGTCGAGGTTTTACTTTCCTTTATTTATTAGTAATAATCCCCACACGAGGTTTTCATGAACAAAAACATTCAAATTATGTCACAAATAGGCAAAACAAACAGTTTTCGAACAAAATATAAGTTAAGTAAGCATACCAAGGTCTTCGATATTATCCAATATAATGAAGGAAATTCTTTATTTCAATTAATTATAGAAGAGAATTAGATGGCAAAGCGTGCGGTTTTGATCACTTAATCACTCATAAATTCCCAATACCTTTATTCGCCCCTTACGAACACCCACGGGCAGAAATAAGATAGTGCTAACTAAGGCCGACGCTACACACCTGCGGGTATATGTATGTATTTATATAATAATAAAATATGTATTTCTTAGTTTTAATTAACCTAATATATAGGAAATTTTAAAAATAATATACGTTAATTATTCAAAGCCCATGTTCTGTCGAGTTGCAGGTACACAAGGACCAAAAGCTTCAAAGCTACTTTATATTGATTTCATAAATCGAGTCTGCGAAACCTTTTTCCATTGTTGTTAATAATTCTACGCAGGTGTTTGCTAGAAACACAGATTGAATATCATGCGAGAAAAAAAGAGGTAAAAAGTGATTTAAAAGTTAACCGTTGTCAACAACCAGCAAAGTTATTCGTATGATATTATGAGACACTCAGATTTTTGTTTTTATTACTTGTTGAAATACTATATTGAACACTAATAAAATTTTGCCTTATTTTGGTTTTAGTTGGATTTCCACCAAATATTGGTAACATTTCAGATAACGAAGTGATAGCTCAATGGGTAGAACACCGGTTAACGTGCAAGCGACTAGTGTTCAAATCCCGGGTCGGGCCTACACCGATTTGTCTTTTCTAAAGACATATGTGTGGTTAATTTATCACGTTTGTTAACGGTGAGGAAAAACATCGTGAGGAAACCCACATGACTGAGTTGTGCTTAGTCATGTGACAGTGTATTCGTACAAAACGGCGATAGGCCTGCCCCCTATCACGTGAGTACACTGTCCATGCAAAACGTGGGTACTCTGAACACCAGGTGATAAAGTCACGTGATGTTCAGAAGTATTAGTACCTCTGCCAACTCCTTCGGGGATATTCGGCGTGAACGTTTATGTTATGTTATGTTATTTCAGATACCTTTGTTATATCTTATGACAGAAGTAAAAAATACGGGGGAATAAACAAACATAGTATTCACGTGATGCTCGCTCGCTCAGTATTTTAAAGTGATATCCAACCACATCGTATATTATATTCGATTCATAAAGTCATGTCCATGCTACACTAATGATTATATAGCTTTTCTTTTGCAGAGTTTATTATTTAGATCAATATTAAATCGTTGCAAGTTTTTGTGACCTATATATAAAGCAAAAGAAAAACTATAAATAAAAAAATAGTTTAGAGCCGTCCGCACTTATTTCAATCAGTATTTGGGCAAGGAATATGATACAATATGCTCTTAAATATTTATTTATAATGACCAAACTATTGTTTTTATTTCACGAGACGTGTCCATACTCTTGCTATGATCAGAGACTACACCAGTAATAGCATACACATTTCGCAGACGCCGCGTGACTGCGAAGGATCCTATTTCGCTCGGAGCACACTCGATAATGGGTTTGAAGCAAAGCTGAAAGGTTCTCAGTTCCAATAGTGAAGAGGATGATGTCACTACCTTTGAGTGTAATCCTTAGACTGGGACGTTAAACCTATCAAAGGATGTGGAATAAGAAGACTAAATTTAACTCGTATTTAGTGGTAATTGAAACCGTTGAGCTAGATTGAGCTGATTGTTTATCAAAATCCGCACTAATATTATAGATACAAAATAAACTCTCTCATTCTGTCTGGCTGTAACGCTTCCACGTCTAAACAAATACACTGATTTCTATTAAATTTAGACATAACTTTGAGAAAGCCTAAAAGGGTATAAATAGAGGATGAAGAAGTATGGAAATTATTTTAATTACAATCTAGAAAGTTTGGTGTAGTTCCTTTATGGTATAAAATGACCCCTTAAACTGGAATTTCAAAAACAGAGCACCCAGTGAGGGAGGTATTGGGGTTTACAGTTTATAAGTAATTTTACCTACATACATACATATACTCACGCCGTTAATTCCCGTTGGGGTAGGCAGAGACTTATCGATCGCCACTTCGTACGATCCGGGCAAACCTCTATTGCTTCGTCTACATCCATCAATCTTTTCATACATGCTCTTTTATTCTTCATATTTCAGACGCCTGCCTTTTTGAGCACACTCTCAATTTGGTCCAAATGTGTCCTCCGTGGCCGTCCTCTACCAACATTACCTTCCGCATTAGCTCGATAGATACCTTTTACGAATTTCCTATCATCCATCCTCTCGATGCGCCCAAACCATCTCAACATTCCTTTTTCTATATTACTTACAATTTCATCTTTTACACCACATCTTTCACGAATCACGTCATTCCTCACACGATCACATAACCTTACATTACAATCTTTTCTAAATGACCTCATTTCTACTGCATTCACTCTGCTTTCATGCTTCTTCTGCTACACACATTATTCAATGCCATACATAAGCGTAGGAACAAGAACAGTATCATGCACAGCCTTTCGGGTCTATTCGGACACCAATTGACTAGACATAAGACTATCCAGTGCTCCATTATCCATTTTCCATTATAAATCGCATTACCCTTTTTTACTCTTATCTCGATATTTTCAACACACTTTCCATCACTAGTAAACATAGTTCCCAGATATACAAACTCATTCACTTTTTCCACTCTCATACCATTAATCTCAATCACGCATATATGTATACATACATTCATACATATACTCACGGCTATAAATCCCTAGAAGGGGTAGCCAGAGCTAGGGAATTAGAAATTCCTCAGCCAGTTTTGAAAGTTGCGTGGGGAAAAGATGGTAAAATAAAGGTTGTTGGTGATGGGTCTCCAACCGCATCGTCCAAAGTTCCCTTTAAAGCCCCAATACCGTTAGTCGCCTCTTACGTACACCCACCGGCAGAAATGGGGTAGTGCTATTCTATTTTTCTATTTTTGGGTCCAGAGGTCTTAGGTTTAAATCCCTTGCCAGTATACATTTGTATAAAGAATATGAAGGTGTATTTTTAAAATTTGGATAATTTGCAATATATTTTACTTAATGTGTCGTGAAGTTAATGCCCATTACCACAAGTTTCCATTGTACCTTTATTATATATACTAGTGGATCGGCCCAGCTTCGCACGGGTAGCGTAGTTTTAAAAATATCACTCCTGAATAGTGTAGATTTGAGATTGTGAAAGCGCTTTTATGAACGGTTCAGTATCTCCGAAAATAAGCCCTTGCAAACAAACAGTCAGAAATACAAACTTTGCGTACATTATACATATACTCACGACTTTTTTTTCCCACGCAACTGTTACACAAAAATAATCCTTATAGCATGATTCAGTATTCACATGCGACGACGGCGCGATGGCGCGATGGCTTATTTAATGTATAAGTTTGGTGTTTCTATATGGATTTCTATAAATTGTTTTTTATTTAATAGGTAATATTGTAAACTTTTTTAAATTAGAGATGAGTGAGAGTATTATAAACGTAATAGCAAACAAATATAATCAGAATGCTCCGAACTGCTAAGCTATCAGGAGTGAAACATGTTATTGTGAGTCAACCATAAAAGATAGACATATGCTGTTGAGGGATATTTTTTAGACAATTTTATGTGGAATATTTCCGTAATACATGATTTGTATGTAATTTTAACTATTAAGGCTGCACACATGACGGAAGCTTAAAAAATGGATTAACTTTTCCCGTTCTTCAAAATTTTCCAAAACTCCGCTTGACTACTCTGTTGAAAGGTATACTATAACCTCCCTAGGAGTGTGAAAAATAATTGTACTAAGTTTTGTTAAAATCTGTCAAGTAGTTTTTATTTCCATAAGGAACATACAAACCGACAGACAGACAAAAATTTTACTGATTGCATTTTTGTTATCAGTATTGATCACTAATCACATCCTGATTGTTATTTTGAAAATATACTTCATGTACAGAATCGACCTCTCTACAGATTTATTATAAGTATAGATAAAAACGACGTGATAGCTCAATGGGTAGAACATCGGTTAACGTGCAAGAGACTAGTGTTCAAATCCCGGGTCGGGCCTACACCAATTTGCCTTTTCTAAAGACATATGTGTGGTTAATTTATCATGGTTGTTAACGGTGAGGGAAAACATACTTGAGGAAACCCACATGACTGAGTTGTACTTAGTCATGTGACAGTGTATTCGTACAAAACGGCGATAGGCCTGCCCCCTATCACGTGAGTACATTGTCCATGCAAAACGTGGGTACTCTGAACACCAGGTGACAAAGTCACGTGATGTTCAGAAGTATTAGTACCTCTGCCAACCTTCGGGGGTATTCGGCGTGAACGTTTATGTTATGTATAGATAATTATTCTTATTACCACAAATCTGAAATATTTGCTACTAACTATTATCATGACTGCTTTTTCATATCTAGAATAATCACACCCAATCCCGCACGTTAATAACAATAAGCTATTCAATCGGTTATTAGGTCTCTGCATTCAGCAAACCTATAGACGACAGTCTAAATCGCATTGGTATTCATGAATCCAGTTCAAATACAACGTAAAACATAATTACAAAGCATATCTACTTGTTATTTGCATGAAAGCGGCGGGACTGAACTAGATTGTAGGAAACTCACCGAGTCCCCCGGGGGGCGCTCTCATCGTCTGGGGGAGGCGAAGTAAGCGGTGATATGGACAGACACTGTAACACTCAACTCTTTAACGAGCTAGAATTAAGAACTTTAAGGCTCATTAAAGAAATTTATTTCCCATTTACTTCTTTGAAGGAGAAAGATTGAGTGAAGTCATGCTTTTGTGCCGTTTTTAATTTTTAGTTTTAGAGGCCAATCAAGTTTATACAACAATGGATTGTGGCTTATGATAAGAAGTAAATGGGAAATAAATTTCTTTAATGAACCTTTAAATTCGTAATTCTAGCTCGTTAAAGAGTTGAGTGGACGGACCACTTAACATATATTGTTCATTCAGATCGTCAAGATTTAACGTAAATTGTAACCCTCGCGCTTCGGTTGGCTCGTCTGGACATTTTACTTGACATATACATTTACCGTTAAATTTAATATAGGTCGGTGTGAACATTGCAAATTTAATCATTTTGAATAAAATGATGTTTTTAATGGAATCCATATCTTTTGTTCGTAGGTGGCATTGTTGGCTAACCTATAAAAATAAAGTATATCTATACTAGGTACTAACTTAAAGATATAATGTTAACTATTTAATACATACATACATATAAGTATAAATAATATCTACGGCTAAGAAACAATAATTTATTTTCATCACATAAATGTTGCTCTCGGCAGGATTCGAACCCGCAACCTCCGGACCGAGAAGCAAGTCGCCTATCCACGTCACACCTATTCATCGCGAGCTTAGGACGACAATTTATAGAAAAAACCTTAAAGTAACAATTCAGTATATTTACCTCCAGACAGAAAACAAAGTTTCAGTAAACAAGAAACTCGAGCGGATAAAAGCAAGTCATTAACATTTAATTTAAAGCATTTAAATTGTTTTTGCTACGTTAATCCCTTTCAGGTATTTTGTTTACATCAAAATAATTAAATCAAAGTACTATTTCACTGTGTTAAGCCAAACGTCGAAGGTCGCTACATTCGCTCAATACTACAATCAAAAACTATTTGATTCATTCAAATAAAGACAAGATATTTATTGGATCGATTAATAGTGGCAGCTGAGAATAGCACTATCTTATATCTTCTCGTGAATGCCGTACTAGGCGACTACTGCTACAAAAAAATGGACAGCTTTCAGCCACAACGCCAAAAAATCACTTATAAATACCTACAACCCTATGTCGTCTCTCACGATACCGCAGCAAAAAAGGGGTAAGTGCATTTCGACACTACACAGCAATCGTTTATTATTATAAGATACTTTTTTGCTAAAAGCTGATCATTGAATGTCGAAACCAGAAGCTGTCGTCCAAACAAACAAGCTTTGTGACGTCAGACATTTGCATTCATGTCCGTAACAACGGCTGCTTCTGTTCGCTCATGAATAAAAATTGTAATCTGCACTGAAAATATATGTTAAATATCTGTTTTTAGTTCACGAAGACGTTTAGTTCTGTCAGTAAAAGAATGTGATTAAAATAAAATATTTATATCCTATATAAATAACATTATAATTTTGCCGTGTAGTGCCGGCTTAGAATGTCGCTACCCCTTTCTACCCACGAGTGTCGTAAGAGGCGACTAAGGGTATTGGGACTTTTTATTGGATATGTGGGCGATGCGGTTGGAGACCCAACACCAAAAACCATTATTTTACCGCCTTTTCCCAACTCAACTTCCAAAAGTGGCTGAGGAATTTATAATTAGGAATTACTAAATATTGTTGTATTTACTCGAAAAGCAGATTAAAAGAAACATCGCATCGCAAAATCCGAATTCAATTAAAATTTTTGTTGTGTCTGTGTCGTTTGTTTCCAACTCAGTTATTGTCAAGTGAAAGTTTCGATATGCAGTTGCAACAGATACTAGGATATGTATTGGTTTGTTTCAATGCATTTGAGTTTAAGACAGGGGCAGGCCTATCGCCGTTTTGTTTTCACCATTACCTAATATATATATTGTTAAACAATGGTTTTTATACTCAACTTTAGAGTCTTTGAATCTAGAGTCAAAATCTCTAATAATCTTAGTTCATACTAACACAGAAATAATCATTTCTCACGGTGATAAAAAGGAGTAGCAAAACTTTCAGAATAATAATTACAATGGTTAGATAAGACGTATTGGTGCAGGCCCTACTCGGGAATTAAACTAACGCCTCTCTGTATTGACGGGCTGTCCTTCTACCCATTGGACTATCTTCTCATTTTCTTCTTAAAATGCTTTGTTTCAAGTAGTAAATAGTTCGAGTCCATAAGTAATAATGCTTGGTCTCTCTTATTATTAATGCCAACAATTATGTATGGTCTTTATAGAGCGGTGCCAAGAGCCGTTTACCAAGAAGGCTGAATGGCTATTCCGTACATGTCACTTCCACAGATATACTTCCTATAGACAAGACAATGTTCGCCACAGTATAATGATGTCTATTACTTTGAAGCCAAGTACTATATTGGTTTGCGAAGAAAATTGTTGCATCTTTACAGTCACTGCAATGAATCACTGTGACGGACAGAATCAATTTAACTATTCTAATTCAAAGAGAAGTCAGAGACACTAGATAAAAAAATCTACGTATACGTAGCTTAGTAAGACATACGAGTATCACCAAGAGTCATCAAACCAATATAATATCCTAAATTCACATCACCAGTTATTATAACTGTGAATTTCTGATATCCCCTTCTCCTTACATTTTCTTTAGTAATATTCAATCTGGGGTTCTTGTAAACACCTGAGCAGAGTCGTTGAGGACAAAGTAAAAGGTTTCACAAATTCGATTTATGTAGGCAATATACCAGGCCACTCAGAAAGTATTGCGAAAAAATGATTTAATGTATGAAACACTGGCCGGTTGTAATGTATACTGAAAATATGAGTCTTTATAAATAAAAAAAATACGTTCCAATTTTAAAATTTCCCTCTTTATTTTTTACGAGCTATTTTAAATTGTCGTGTCTTACTGAAAAATTAATCTGAGCCGGGAACATTTTCGCGCTATGATTTTTTACGATTTCAAATGTTGCTTAAACCCAGACGAATCATACGATAAACTTCAAATGGCGTTTATGGATGAAGGGCCTTCCAAGGCAACCGTGGATCGTTGGTATAACGAATTCAAGCGTGGTCGATTAACTTTGCGGGATGAAGAAAGAAGTGGTCGCCCTCTAACGGCTGTTACAGATGAAAACGTGGTGGAAGTGAAAAATTTAATTCATGACAATAGGCGAATAACGTATCTAGAGATTCAACACATTATGCAGATTGGATCGGGAAGCGTTCATGAGATTTTACACGAACATCTTCACGTGAGGAGGATAGTTTCACGCTGGGTGCCACACAACCTCACCGAGGTACAGAAACAGGCCCGGGTGGAATGGTGTCGTGATATGATTAATAAATTTGATGCTGGCTCGTTTTGGCGTGTTCACGACATCGTTACAGGTGATGAGTCCTGGATTTATCAACACGATCCAGAAACGAAGCGCCAGTCGACGGTTTGGGTATTTCAAAACGAAGCGACCCCTACCAAAGTGAAGAGATCTAGAAGCGGTGGGAAGATTTTGATCGCAAGTTTTTGAATATGACTGGCTATTTGGTGTCAATTCCTTTACAAGTTCAAAGAAGTATTAACGCAGACTGGTATACTACTTAATGCTTGCCAGTAGTTTTCTCAGTTGTGAGCAACAATCGACCAAACACAGGGCTCCGCGGGCTACTGCTTCACCACGACAACGCGCCCGCTCACACCGCGCTCAAAACGACGGACTTCCTGAACAGCACGCCGGTCAAACTCTTGGGTCATCCTCCTTACAGCCCTGACCTTGCCACACGGTGCCCGTGTGACTTCTTTTTATTTCCTAAAATAAAAAATCAACTCAAAGGGATACAATTTTCATCGCCGGAAGATGCGCTGTCAGCGTTTCAGCGGGCTGTAAATGAGGTGTCTGCGGCGGACTGGAAAAAGTATTTTGAAAACTAGTTTAGACGTATAAAACTTTGTATATATGCTGGTGGAGCGTACTTTGAAAAGATTTCATAAAAACATTTTTACCCATCGAACATTTTTTTTTATTTTCGCAAAATTTTCTGAGTGTCCCACGTATAAGAAGCAGGCCATTGGATATGTGGAAACAGCAAAGATATACTGGCCAGTACACCCTGCTGTGTACCAACTTATAATTCGTATCTATGCTTAACTCGAAAAACATTTACACTCCGCGATGTAGGAATATGAGTGAGACGCTGCTATGTGCGTTTGAGTCCGCAGTAGTGTGCGCTCTAACATGACTCCCACAGTACTCCCCTCCTAGTCGATACGACGATATCAAAGCTAGGAGGTACCTATTACCAATTACCAAATTCAGTGTGAGCAGTGAGGCCGGTGATTGCATGCCTGTAGATGCTCTGCTGAATGAATGGTGTGGTGAGGTAAGCGAGGAATAGAAGTTGCGGGTAGATCGAGAAATGTAGTAGAAAGAAGCGTGTGTTCTTATCGAGGGGTCACCACTGTGGAAACAGCAAAGATATACTGGCCAGTACACCCTGCTGTGTACCAACTTATAATTTGTATCTATGCTTAACTCGAAAAACATTTACACTCCGCGATGTAGGAATATGAGTGAGACGCTGCTATGTGCGTTTGAGTCCGCAGTAGTGTGCGCTCTAACATGACTCCCACAGATACATCCTTTTTTTACTAAATAGATCTAGGAATGGTGCATTTGTACTGAATTACACGAAGATAACATACTGTTACAGCAGAAAACGAAATGGTCTACTTCTACTGGGCAGCTAGATGTTGAAATGTTGGTGCTGGTCCGAGACAAGACACTGCCTCCTCTAGTATGGATGTTGGGCCGCGTAATCAGAACATATCCAGGGACTGACGGCATTTCGAGGGTAGCCGAAGTTAAAACAAAGAAGGGCGTCTCAACGAGAGGCTACAATAATCTTTGTCCTCTTCCATTAGAAGAGGTCAACAGGCGGGAGGATGTTCGCGCATGATTCATGCAAACTGGTGGGGCAGCCGCGCAGCGCCGGCAGCAGTGGCGGCGAGCGGGGATGACGGGCCGCGGGACTTCGCCTTCATCGACCACAACGATCGGATCGCATACGCACGGTCTAATTTTGTAACAGTTATTTATATTGAAGTAAACCTATATTTTATACAGTCCACTCTTTTGCTGAACATCGCTTCATAACACATACATACATACATATACTCACGGCTGTAAATCCCTAGAAGGGGTAGCCAGAGCTAAGGAATTAGAAATTCCTCAGCCACTTTAGGAAATGTGGCTGAGATGTGAGATGTGCACTAGCTCAGATTCTCGTATAAATGAAATATTTATTTATTATTGAGTAAAACAAACAGCACTTAATATATTAACAAACATTTTTAAATATAACAATTTATCGTGCCAATTATATGTTTCACAAATTTCATTTAATAAACTGAACATTAATTTGCAACATAAATGTGTATGGACATATAAAATATAGTTCTTTTATTAAAGTGTGCTTCTTAATACCAATTATATATAATCCAAACACATAAATGGACTCCAATAGAGCGTTTTCATAAACATGGCTTGTAATACGAACTCTTTGGATTTGACCGGATTCTGATTTATCTTTATTCATTGCTATAGGAAACGAAATTCAAAATAATATTTGTGTACTTGGGCGCAATTTGCTTCTGAATAGCTGAGTGCCTTATTCATTATGCCTATAGCTATGACGCTCAGGTAACGTCACGTTGTAGAAGATAAACACGGAGGACTGAAAAGACAAATTTTAAATTTATAACTACTCCAAGTTATTCCCTCAGTTTGCTGAGATATGTATTTATTTATTTTAACAAAATGACGCATTAATTATTTATTATTCAATATTATAGAGGATCCGATTGACAACTCTTGTGTTTAGTATTAAAATTATTCACGTAGTGGGCCAATAAGTTATCCAATTTTGCTGTTCGTAAAGTATAGATAAACTTAACGTATAGATTACGGTTTGAAGTTTCTCTCAAAATTGCCCATAACATCGTTGTAACTACATAAGACAGTACTGGGTTTAATGCCTTTACCTTGTGTATTAATGAATATTTTGGATATAAATAAAATATCCGTTGGTTCACTAGATCAAATAATAATATAAAACATTTTACGGGATCAAATTTTGCATCATTCAATTATACATATATTATATTATACATGCATTGATTATCATCTATATTTCATTGTAAAAAATAGTTTGTATTTTATGCTACGTTGCTAGGGTGGTTTAAGAGTTCTGCTACTAGCTGCAGTGGCTAGGATCAGGAGTTTTATATTATAATTATTATTAAACACGTTTGTTTGAATATCTACATTAGTTACTTAAATGAATTAGTATGAGGCTATACAAAACTAAAATGTTTGCTTTTTTCTTATTTTCAATTTAGTACTATTTGATTAAATAATTTTTCTGATTGTTTATTAACAGTAAATGGAAGATTATTTACTTAAATTTAATTAAATTAATCTGAAAATATAATAATTTCTATTTTTTACCTGAGAATTGAGATTTTCCTTAAACAGTGTTACCTTACATCGTAATGGTGGTGCTCTTCAGTATTGTGGATGTTTAATTCATTTCGTATCCATCGCAAATACGGAACAATGTCATGAATTATCCAACATGTGACAAAGGATAAAAATAGGTTTCTTGAACAGGAATGATTATTATTTGGGGACACATGCATACATACATATACTCACGGCTATAAATCGCTAGTAGGGGTAGCCAGAGCTAAGGAATTAGAAATCCCTCAGCCACTTTTATTCACTATTTCACTTTTATTTATTTGGGGACACAGTTTTATAAAATACAACGTAAACTTCGTTTTGTGTGGATATACTAGGTTTCAATAAAATACTGGAAATAATATTTATGAATTATTTTTTGGCTGATTTAAAATCAATGTATTGAATGAGGCATTCGCGGGTTTAAGAATTAGAAATAAGAAAGCTGCGATTTATGCCTCTTTTAATCTTTATTATACAATAAGTTTGTTTTAAAAATAGAAAACATTTATTTTCTTAAGAGTGTGTATGAAATAGTCGTATGACATACGTGAGAAATTCGTCATCACAGTGCACGGTTCCTTAGAAAGCTTAGCTATTCACCTTTAGGATTAAATATTGATTCTTATTTAAATTGGA
Source organism: Bedellia somnulentella (assembly GCA_963576735.1). Classification (NCBI taxonomy): domain Eukaryota; kingdom Metazoa; phylum Arthropoda; class Insecta; order Lepidoptera; family Bedelliidae; genus Bedellia; species Bedellia somnulentella. The sequence continues at coordinate 21,360,306 of OY755171.1, read as the reverse complement.
AGGGACATATAAAGAAAATTGCCTTAAAGTTATCTAGATTCACATATGCGCTCTATGAGTTAAAAAAGTCAACAGACAAACGAACCGCCATGAAAGCATACTATGCATACGCGCATTCTTGGCTACAATACGGCATTATCCTTTGGGGTAACAGCACGGATACTTTAACATTGTTTAGATTGCAGAAAAGATGCATTAGAATAATAGTTAAAATAGATGAGACGACAAGCTGTCGATCATACGATGGTTTTCTTCCTACATTGAAAATCGATCGCAGGCTGTTGCATTAAATGGTTTCATGTCCACCTGGCGCCCTATTCTGTCGGGTGTTCCACAGGGTTCTTTATTAAGTCCTTTGCTCTTCGTTATATTTATCAACGACATTGATTTCTGTTTTGAACACTCTAAATTCTTACTATATGCTGATGATACTAAAATTTTCAAATCTATCGGGAATTTCACAGACTGTGAACTCTTTCAACGCGATCTGGAGAGATTCGTACAATATTGTACCCGTAAATAAACCCGATTTAAATATATCTAAATGCTTTACAATTACTTTTACCCGGAAGCCGCAACCTATTGAATTTTTTACTGGCCTGCGACTAGAACGCACGTGCCATTTTAGCTCTCGTTAACTATTGAGATTAATATTTTATATATTACTTTTCTAAATGTCTGCATCACCTAAATACTAATCGCATAGACTATTGTAGTGTTAATATGTTGTATTAGTGTATTTAACTAAGAGATTATTATGGAGGGAAGTCCATTTAATCGGAGCGGACTAACTCGTCGCAGTCCTCCTCCGCAGTGCACTGAAGACAATATGGACCAAGCACCATCGGCTTCTTCAAAACATCAGGATTCCAGCGTTGTATCAACAACTGATATACATTATTGGATGGACACCATTGAGGCCTGCTTACAAAAAATCTGCCAAGTATCGACCGAAGGTAAGCTAAACTCAGACCAAAAGCTCTGTATTAGTAACCTATGTAGGAAAATCGGGAATGGTACTGGTCAAATGGCAGTTCATTACCAATCGGCTAAACAACATCTTCTTCTCGCCCAATCTAAAATTCAGAACTTATATCATAAAATTGATGTCTTAGAACAAAAACAAGGTGACCTTGAAACAATCCAAGACCTCAAACAATCTATACGCAATTCTTTGGAGTCCCAAACAAAGACTAACACTTCTTTTGCCGATATGGTTAAAAAGGGACCGAACGATTTTGTAAGACCCCAAAATCTAGCCTCCATAACAATATTTCCGAAAGATAAACAAAAATCTAGTGATGAGACCAAGTCCCTAGTACAAAAAATTATCTGCCCTGAGGAGATGAAATTGCAAGTACGAGGACTCAGAAAAACTAAAAATGGAGGAGTAATCATCAGCACCGAGTCCCAACAGGATATTGAAAAGATAAAATCGTCTAATAAACTCTGCTCAAACGATCTTACTTTAGAAGAAAGTAACCAGCGCCGCCCTAGAATAGTTGTAATTGGAGTGCCAACAAATTTATCGGAGAAAGAAGTGTTTCAGTGCTTATATGAACAAAACTTGGCCAATAAGTATCCAGACTCAACATTCTACAAATTCCTTAGCTCCATAAAACTTAGCCATAAAGGGGGTAAAAAACAGGGTAAATATTGCCTCTACATAATTGAGATCCCCGCAGGAATTCGCAAATGTGTCATGAACCAGGGGCGAATTTTCATTAACTGGACATCCTGTAAAATAAGAGACTTCACCCTTGTGACCCGTTGTTTTAAATGTCAGCAATATGGACACTCAGCTAAGTTTTGTCGTGAGGCTAATCAGGTCTGTGGCCATTGTGGGGAGACTGGACACTCTATCAAAGAGTGTATTAAAAAATCTCAGGAACCAACCAAGCGTTTTAAAAAAACAAATAACCATCCTACAGGAGACCCTGAATGCCCAGCTAGGAAGAATGCAGAATTGAGGTACATAAATTCTATTAACTATGAAGGCGCCTAAGAGCGCCCGTATCTTCATATTATCTATAAGCACTTATTGATTAAGTTTTTTTTCACATTTTTTTACATCTTTTTTACATTTATTTTTAAACGTACTCTTTAGTTTATATATCAATGACACATCAAATTATCTATGACTTAGACAATATAAAATTTGGTGAATCTCGCTCGTGTGATGTTGAATTGTGTAGCCAATTAATTTGTAATGAGAAAGGTACTCTTAAAATCTTAACCCAAAACATTCGTAGTATTCACAAAAAATTCGATGATTTTCTAATATTATTAACTCGATTTAATGTTCCTTTAGATATAATTATTTTGACTGAATGTTGGTTACAAAACCGAGCACATAGTTTACCCACCCTCACAGGGTACAAATTACACAGCTCAACTAAACTACATAACCAAAATGATGGCATTATAATATATGTACGAGATACGTTAAACTTTACCATAGAAGAAATTTGTGTTAATGAAAGTAATTGTCTAGGACTGATAAGTAAGGACTTAGTCATATTATCTTTTTATCGCTCTCCATCTTTTCGCAAACTTGATAATTTTTTACAATCCTTGAACAGTATACTACATGCTTTCGCCTCTACAAAAAACATAGTTTTAACTGGAGACTTGAATATTGACATTATAACAGAAATTCATCTATCCAGGAATACTTAAACATATGTGCTTTTCATGGAATATCACCCGCCCATACCTTTCCCACTCACAACAGCGGATCCTGTTTAGATCATATTATGATAAAAACTAATTACCTGACACATACATTTGTTACTAACTCGACTATTACCGATCATCGCGCCGTGCTATTGACATTGAATTTAAAGCTGACTCATAACAAATGCCGCCGCATCTATTCTAGTGTTAACATGCAAAACGTAAGACGTGATTTAATTCAAATAGATTTCAGCACTGTTTGTAATAATACTGACGTAAACTTTTCTATGAATTACGTGACTAACTGTGTTCAAAATGCAATTGCGAAAAATACAAGCACGTTTCGTCAAAGCAGGAAGTACCAAATAATAAAACCTTGGATAACTCCTGGCTTAATCAGATGCATAAAACATAGAGATAAGTTGCACAAAAGGTATATGCTTGAGCCTACTAACAATACTATTACTCTTATTTACAAACGATATCGCAATTTTTGCAATAAAATTTTGAAAAATGTAAAATGTGAGTACGAGAAAAAAGAACTTCAATCTGCGGGAAGTAACAACAAATTAATTTGGAATTTCATTAAAAAAAAGACCTGCACGACAAAACATAATGATATCCCTAACGAACTATTCAAACTAAGGTCAACTCCCACACAGTCAGCGGAATTCATAAATAACTTTTTCATTAACATTGGTAAGAATTTATCTGAACAGGCAAATTTTGAAAAATACTATCAAGCTAATTCTAAACACCCTTCAAGGCTTAAATCATTTGTTATGATCGATCCAGACGTCTCTGAAGTAGAGGGTATTATAAATAACTTAAAAAGTAATAGTGCCCCCGGATGGGATAACATCTCATGTAAAGTTTTGAAATTTTGTAAGGATATACTAGCCCCTCCGTTAACTCTCATATTTCAAAATTGTTTGTCTCAAGGTATATTCCCCGAGTCATTAAAAAAAGCTGTGGTTATTCCGATTTATAAATCGGAGGATAAAAACCAACCAAATAATTACAGACCGATTTCTCTTCTTCCCACTTTCTCTAAAATTTTGGAAAAAATAATGAACAGTAGGTTAATAAAATATTTAGATGAAATATCCTTTCTCTCAAGTTGCCAGTTTGGTTTCCGTAAAAAGTTATCAACTGATGACGCAGTCCATTGCCTTACAAATGAAATTGTGCAAAATTTGGACAAAGGTATGCATGTTATAGGGATTTTTCTCGACCTCAAAAAAGCCTTTGATACAATTTCAATTCCAATTTTATTGCAAAAATTAGAAAATATCGGCATTCGGGATACTCAGTTAAAATTATTTGAAAGTTATCTTAGTAATAGACTTCAGTGCCTAAAAATTGGAGACAATTATAGCACATTTTTAAAAAACCACCCCTTTGGCGTCCCTCAGGGTAGTATCTTAGGACCCAGCCTATTTTTGATTTATATTAATGAGCTATGTAATCTCCAACTTAATAACGGCACCATAGTTTCATATGCAGATGACACAGCCTTACTTTTTTTCTGCAAAAACAATAGACGAAGCTTATAAATTCGCTCAATCTGGCTTTAGTATTGTGAATGACTGGCTTTTTAATAATTTTCTGTCCTTGAATACTGATAAAACTATGTATATGTTTTTCGCAAGGAACACTTCTACACCATTACTCAATAACACCCCGCTTTATGCACATCACCGCATTTGCACTGATAGCGCACCATGCCTATGCTCAACTATCTCCAAAGCAATGAACATCAAATATCTTGGAATTACTCTCGACGTTACTTTAACTTTTAAGGTCCATATTAATGCACTCTGTAATAGAATTAGAAAACTTATAGTAATATTTAAAAAGTTGAGACACATATGTGACTACGCTTTAATAAAGCAAATCTATCAAGCGCTTGGTCAATCCTTACTGACTTATTGCATGAAATCTTGGGGAGGTGCTGAAAACTAGAACGAGCTCAAAGAGCGCTACTTAAAGTAGCTACTGCGCGCCCTTTCTATTTCCCTACTACCGAACTATATAAACAATGCAAAGTGCTAACTGTGCGCCAGCTCTTTATTCTATTCACTGTTCTAAAACAGCATGCTAGCTTATACTTCAACCCTGATACACTAAACAGGAGGCGAAAGGATATAGTATGTTTGAATACCTATAGTGCAAAATTTTCCATTACAAATAGATTCTTTATATTTTTAGGACCATACTTATATAATAAAATTAATAGATTACTAGAATTATATAACTCAAACAACTTTGAATGCAAGAAAAAACTTCAATCGTGGCTATTATATCTTACATACACGGAATCAGAGGAATTGCTTAATATAATAAGTTAATATAAGATGTTTTTATTTATTTTTTTATCATAATAATACAATTAGTTAGATACAATCGATTTCTGATAACAATTTATACACTACTTACCAATACCATTATATGAAAACTGATAGTTTAAGCCGTTTTTGTTTATTGTTGCCTGAAATACAGGTAAATTACCTAGCTCAGGAACAGGAAAATGTTATATTTTGTACTTTAAATAATTAACTAGGTTAAGACGAATATTATGTACTTTTGAAAACTGAATAAAATTTTTATTTTTTTTTGTTATTTTATTAACTTTACTTATAGTCTAATTCATGAACCCCTCGCTAAAACCAATTTAATGAAAGATCTTGGAATTATACAGGACACTAAAATTTATGGTTAAAAGAACTTACCTAAGTGAATTTCTACCAAAATTATATGAAATGTTACATCCGAAGAGATTTAGTAAACCATGTAGCCCGATTCAGGATACACTGCATGGTCACACCATTCAAGAGTGAGGAATAACGATTTTTCAAGTTATTCCGTTCACCAATCGGTCTCTCGTCCTTCAATCTCGTTCCTATGCTCGGTTCTTCATTTATTTTAGAGGTATCTTAGCTGTAAATTTGCAACTGAAGTTTACTTAAAGTTTATAAGATTTTCTTAAAGATATTTTCTGACTTCATAAATAAAAAAAAAGAGAGAGCCTTTGAATTTGTTAAGGCCAAAAAAAAAGTCTGTATTTCTACACCTTTATTTAATATAAGTCGTTATACATAGGCTTACGAAAATATTGTTCGGTTGCACAAAGCGGCGATCGACAGTCACTGCACACCCAAACGGGAACCAATGGCGTGAGATATGATTGTATGTATACATACAAAACAAAAAACGATAGCATGCTCTCGATTACTATCCAATTAAATAAAAGTAAATTATTGACGTAAGAAATATAAGGGAATTTCATACCTACCCTGCTACATACCTGCGATATGCTTTTGTATAGTAATATTTCTAAAACCAACTAAATTCAAACCCAATAAAAGGGAACTATCTTCAGGTCGTTTCCTCGTATGACCATGACAAGACCACAGACATAAAAATAACCGCCCTTGCATGCGGATCCATAAGCAGTTATAAATACGTTCTGCAAAAGGCGATTCAGATAAAATGTAATAATATAAGTTTAGTGTAAAAACTTCCAAAGATAACTGCTTTTTATATATAATTTTTATATTAGAAAATTCTTTATTTAAATATGTATAAATAGATGAACAAGTAACAAATTCAAATTTGTATGCTGGCAATTGAAAACACGTAAGTGGTTTTGCGATGGAGAGGTTTCAATTGTGTCAGTTATGCTATTGGAGCCCTGTATTTACTAAATACCAACAGAGACATTCGTAAAGGAAAACGATAAAATTTATCAAGTTTGTGAAAACTGATTTTTTTCGTGTTCTTTACTTTTGGTAAAGGCATACGTACAATTGCTAAAAGAAACAAAATGTAAGATTCCTTTGAATCTATTGTGTTAATCGAGATGATTCCCTTATGATCTCTGAATGAATTTCTCGCTTTAGGAATTAATCTACTATCTCAATCACACATATATGAATATTTGTATAAAATGGGAGTCATACGTTTCACCGAATGTCACGAGCTCGACGCACGCGAGCTCGAAAAAATATTTGAGTGGTACGCCAGCTCGAAAGTACGTGAATTCGAAACCCGCCAGCTCGAAAGACGTTGGTGCGAATCACGTTTCACCGAAAATCTTTCGCAATGGATTATCAGTTTGAGAAGCAGATTATACGCAGCTGTCCAAGGTACAGCTGCGTACAAATCCGATGGCATTACGTCAGCGGTCTTTATTACATGTGCCTCAGGCCAGAACCAACTACAGGCAGAATTCATTTATAATACGAGTTTCTAGGGAATATAATGAAATTCAAAATGATTTCGACATATTTAACTCCAGCATTTCAGCAATTAAGCGATTACTTACCAATTCATTTTTTCAAAACATTTAAGTTAATTATTTTTATATTTTTCTTATTTAGCAATAATTAATTTAGTTTTTAGTGTTGTTACCGTTATTTCTATTGTTCTCAGTCTGTTATTTGAATTTTCTTTTAGTCTGTAAGTTGTTGTTTTCTAGTTTTTATTGTTATAGGTGGAGATTTTTAATTGGCATTGCACTGTTTACTTTATTGTTTAGTTAATGTATACGCTGTAAATCTTCCAAATAAAAATAAAATAAATAAAATAAAAATATAATTAATGTCTTAATCTTATTAATATTAAACATATTTTCTTTGAAGGTACTTTGATTTTTTAGTTATTGATGTTATTTGCATCCACCCTCATTAAAATAATGTAGAACCACAGACATGTATTTGAATAGATGCCGCAAGTGCATGTACTTCGCGTGTAAAAACTGAGTAAAATTATCTTAGTTTATCGCCATTTGATTGAGTCCGTGCTCGAATGTTCTCGGTGACAGATGTCAAGGTAAATATAAAAAATGCCCAATTGTGCCGTATTGAGTTGCAAAAACTATCTAAATAAAGCGGGACTAATTAATAGAAAGATTTCCTTTCATCGGCAGGTCACTTTATTATTAGACTATGTGGTTTTTATTGCAAAATCAATTATTTCGTGTTCGTTGTGGTTTTACACTGAAAAACTTTTAAACGAGTGTGTATCGCTTAATTTATAATACATTGCCGCTTTTAGTTACAAAGCTATCTAGTATGGCTTGTCTATTAAAACACGCAATGAACATCAAAATTAACGATATTTTCACCTGTCAATCAGCTACACGGTACGGTAGCTATTGTCATATTTCTGTCATTCTTTGCTTCATTAGGAGTCTAATAAAAAAAAATATATGCCGATATCCCTATTTTTGCCCTCTTACCATAACAAAACAGCCCAAAGGAATTTAAAAAAATAAAAAACAACTTAAACCTGGCTTATTTCTAAACCAGGTTTAATATAATAAAAAAAAATACATTTCCGGGCACTTCACAGGGTCCTCTATTGGTGGTTAACGGTTGGACGTTTATTTACTGGACACACTGTATATAGTTTTATATTGGTTTTTTACGCTACGATTAAATGGCAAAGAAACGATAGTCAGAGTTTCATTTCATTGTACCAAAAATTAAGTTTTTATCAAAAATGGTTTAGAATAGCAGTACCCCATTTCTTTCCGCGGTTACGAAAGAGGCGACTAAGGGTATTGGGGTTTTAAGGCTTTTTGGGCGATGCGGTAGAAGACCCATCACCAACAACCTTTATTATACTATCTTTTCACCACATAACTTTCAAAATTTTACTGAGGAATTACTAATTCTCGCTCCCTGGCTACCCATTTTAGTGATTTATAGCCATGAGTATATGTATGTATGATATCTAATTTTGTGGCTCTGGTTACTTTTTTGGGTCTTGTAGGTAATTTTAAGTAGGTAGCTAGGTGATTTTCCAATAAGCGTAGATATTTTACTGAGGGTGGATGCAAATAACATCAATAACTAAAAAATCAAAGTACCTTCTTACTTTCGAGCTGGCGTACCACTCAAATATTTTTTCGAGCTCGCGTGCGTCGAGCTCGCGACATTCGGTGAAACGTATGACTCCCGTATAAAATACATATATTTCATTTACAACACATGAATAAAACGTTTCTGGTATGTGGCCCTCAGAAATGTCAAAAATTAGTTAACATAATGAATTTTATGAAAAAAATTCTTACACCCTTCCACGACGTTATAATTTACAAAGATATGAATGGATCATCAGCATCATCAGCACTTATGTGCATTGTGACAACACTGAGCGTACCTGTGAGCGTCTAGCAGGTGGCGGCCGGCAGCGGTGGCGGCGGCGGCAGTGACGTGACATGTCCATCACGGTCTTCATCACGGCAGGTACAAGCACAACCGTAGCGAGCGGGGACAGTTGCGGCAGCCATCGGTGAGTTCGCAGCTGTTTGTCGACAGCGACAATAGTATGGCACGTCTTGTAATGCCATGTGGGCATCATAATTAGACAGCAAGATAGTCCGTCGTTTTTCGTATGTGGGTAATAATGAAAACTATTTTCATTTTCATATGTGAGTAATAATGAAAAACATTATTACCATCAGTATGGGATCATAACTCGTCAGTGATGGGAACTATGGTCGTCTCGTACTGGTTCGTATCACACATTATTTTCCGACAACTCAACGTTATTAAAGTAAAAACTTACGGTCGGTGCACACCGTATTATTTAATATACATGTAGTTACTATTTACTGATTGGTGATAATGCTAAAATGAATAAAGCTACTTTCTGGGAAGTATCTCGTACTCTAGGAAAGTGCATGCCAATTGATCTTCTGGATAACAACTCGTGTTACCTCTTTAAGAAGATTAAAAAGTTGTCGATGTATAATATTATTCATTGTGATAACGAACGTATTTGCTGTGTAGTGTCGGCATAGAATAGCACTACCCCATCTCTTCCCGTGGGTGTTTCGTAGAAGTCGACTAAGGGAATAGGGCTTTTTCATCTTCGCCCCTACACCAATCCAAGGTCTGCCGTGCCGAGGGATGCGTGGCCAGGGGTGAGCCTGGTCGTTAGCGTGCCGCCGTCCCGGAGCTTGGTGCACTCCGGGTACTAAATAACCTTACCTAGTCAAGCGGGGCTCTGGCTAGGCGGACAATATATTTCCCTTGCTTTTCGTGGGAACCGAATGTGTTTACAAACTACAACTAAACGCGGTGGCGGCGATGTGGCTCGCCACTCATCACGCCGTGGTTCCTCACGGGGCGAAAAGTGGGCTAAAGAGACCCACTTTAGTACGATGAATGTGTGTGGAGGGATGCATGAAAAATTAGATGAAGTATGTTTGATTTTGGAAGAAAGAAAACTAGATTTTCTGTGTGTAAATGAAACGAAGCGCAAGGAAAAAGAGGTTTCACAACTTGGCCCATTTACAGCTATCTGGCCGGGCCGGGTGTACGTAAGAGGCGACTAACGGTATTGGGGCTTTTAAGGGATTTTTGGGCGATGTGGTTGGAGACCCATCACCAACAACCTTTATTTCACTATCTTTTCCCGACGCAACTTCCAAAAGTGGCTGAGGAACTTCAAGTTCCTTAGCTCTGGCTACCCCTTCTAGGGATTTATAGCCGTGAGTATATGTATGTATGTAACAATTTTTATTTTACGGAGACGAGACGTGTTTCCAATGCAGCACACCTAAAAAGAATGAAGGACCGAACATAGGAACGAGATTGGAGGACGAGAGAACGATTGGTGAACGGAATGACTTGAAAAATGGTTATTCTTCGCTCTTAAATGGTGTGACCATGCAGTGTATCCTCAATCGGACTACATGGTTTACTAAATCTTGAGGATGTAACATTGAAATATAATATGAACATTTTTGTTATATGTGAAAATATTTTGAACTTTTTTTTAAGAGGCATCTTATTGTGTTGAAACGTAACGAGTCCCAAGAATATATTTATTACAAAACGCCAAAGCAGATAGGTAAACTTTAATAACTTCAAAATAAAACAAAAAAAGATCCTTACAGCATTATCAAGGATAAATAAGTTTAATATTAATTCAAAGCTTGTCTTAACCCTTACAGTTTCAGAATCGGCTATTAAGATTTTTATCTTATCTCTTTCAACATTTTCAAAGCAATAAATGGTATGCTTTGTGTAAAATTCGTCGAATATTTGACAAAGTAAGCTCATCTTGCAAGATATTTTTACAAACCTGGCGGCGCTACGGAAAACTTTAAATTTAAAATATTTATTGAAAACCGGAATGTATGTTTGTATTTATTAAAGTGATGTCTCAAATATGTAATACTTTCAAGGAGCAATTCTATATTTACTTAAACATAGAATAGTTGTTTTTTTTTTCTTTCATAACCCAACTACAATCAAAATTATTTTGCAAAAACGAGTAACACCACCGACATGTAGATTAGTGAAGAACTACTTTGCAACGGCCAGCAAAAAGAACAGGTTTTTGCACAAAAAGGCACTTATCAAAACCACATGAAGACTTTTTAATTTTTATCTGGCTTTACTGTACTTGTTGTTTGTTTTTGTGTTTAAGTGTTTTAAATTTGTATGCAACCAATAAATATTTTCTTTTCTTTTTTTTAAATACTCAGGTATATAACATTCGTGACTAAAATACACGATGCAATTTAATTTTAACTGGTCCATTAGGTTGTAATTGCAATGAAGCCATTGAACACCTGATCGAATACTCCCGGAGTTTGTTTGAACTCAGAAAGTTCCAATAAATCTATGTGGCTAGGTCGTTTGGATTGTCACCTGACCTCATTCGACTTGGGGCAAATTACCGAATTAAATCATTAATGACTATTCTCTATTTTTTGTTTTATGTTAAGAAAGGCAAAACAATAAATATTATAAAAAGAAAACATACATCCGCCACTAGGATCACTCCTAGCAGCAGAGTTTCTAAAGGGTGGGTCTAAAAGGCTGGCTGCTAACTGACTTTAGATTATGGAATTTACTGAGATATTAGTTTAATTCTGTCAGTGATTAAAAGTTATTAAGCAACTTAATTTTAGCACAACACTGTTTAAATAGCAGAGGTGGAAATCTTATCATTTTTAACTACTCTTAGTACATCTGCGAAACTTTATTACAGTACTATTAGGAACGCGGGATAGACAGAGACTATTTATTGTAAAGTCGAATAATTCTGGCAAACTGTTCCCGCCGAGCGCAGAATATTTAATCTTTCATAATAATGCTTGGTATTTTCTCACTACACCGCGTTGATTGAAAATATATTGGATCGTCCCAAAATTTAATACTGTAGTTGAAACTTCTTAATTGAATTACTTTATTATATCTTCACTGACGATGACACTCCCCAGCTTTATAATTACAATGTTTTGAAGGTTAAATATTAATTTAATTCCTTTTGCTTTAGTCTTTCGTCTAATAACCATGTAATTAAGACTTGAGAGTAAGGCATCTGAAATATCACTTTTCATGCGTGAATATATGAGTTGATGTATGATTGCTATGTTTAGTGGCCCAAAGAGGGTCCCGTATTTAAAAATCATTATTTCTTTTTATCAAAACAACAAAGGGTACCTTCTCTGGACACTAGACGGCGCTGCCATGTGAGTTCAGAAGTATTGGTACCTCTGCCAACCCCTTCAGGGATAAACGGCGTGAAGGTTCATATATGTTTACGCTTCAAACACATATTCTCACACAAATTGCTCAAGTTTAATTAAAACTTAACCCTATTCAAATAATTCAATTGGCTCGAATTTATTAAACCTTACATTAAGTTGTTACTATCATTATGAAACCATTTGAAAAAAAGTATGGCTATATATGAGATGAATCTTAATGCACATTAATAAATCCTTTTTATTTCATAAAACTATAGCACATAACATACTATTTTGTATATAATATAATAACGACAGTCATACTAATTTATTATTTATTTATTTATTTGAACACTTAATTGCATACAGAATAGATATAATGTTTTCACAAAAGTACAGAACATTACAACTTAGTACACAAAGGCGGACTTATCGCCTTAACGCGATTTCTTTCAGTCAACCTTTATGGAGAGGAAAAATAAGTACACAAACTCTTAACTAGAAATACATGATTATCAGTATGCAAAACCAAACTTAACTAAACACAACCTATTTACAACCATAACCTAAATAATAATTTATATATACATACATATACTCACGGCTATAATTCCCTAGAAGAGGTAGCCAGACCCAAGGAATTATAAATTCCTCAGCCACTTTTGGAAGTTGAGTGGGGAAAAGGCGGTAAAATAAAGGTTTTTGGTGATGGGACTCCAACCGCATCGCCCAAAAATCCAATAAAAAGCCCCAATACCCTTAGTCGCCTCTTACGACACCCGTGGGTAGAAAGGGGTAGCGACTTTATTTCCACTTGGTCATATAAAATATATAACAACTAACAATTAACTATTTGTACTATAATTACGGGCAGTAACTTTGACTAAACGTCTTTACTTCACTCCTGCTAACGATAGAATGACTAAAAATAATGTCCCGCCTCTACAGCCGTCCTCGACCCCACCCATTACTTGTCAAACCGAAAACAGTCTCTTCAACCGGAAGTTGAGTTGAAACACTTTGCGAAACTGGTTGCTTAAAACGGAAGTTGAGGTGAAACACTTTACAAAACTGATTAACAAAAGGTACTCATATTAAAAATCAACATGAATTAATAATATATGTTTTTCAAAGAAATCATTATAATATATTTTAACAAGCGAGACCGATATTCTCCACTGATCACTGACTGACTTCACAAAAACAGCACTACGCTATTTATGGCGTGCGTTAAGCTGGCGTACCATGATGCTGTATCGAGCTGGTTACTATGTCAAAAAACTCTGCCTAAATAGTGCCTAATTTGTGTAAAACAAAAAAAAAAGTGCCTCTTTAGTTTAGGAAATAAACACCATTGTCACTGTGTACGCTGGCGTAACTACGGCCACGGTAACGGCTAATTGTAAAGCAACAGAGTTTGTACGAAAAAACTCTTCCTAAATACTTCTCCCGTTATGCAAAATTTCATAACGATTGATTTTGTAGGAACAGAGATATTGAACAAGACTTTTCAATGACATACCGTCCTGGCGTTATGCCAGCGTACACAAATAGTGCTTTTAGATGGGGATCTTTTCTTTTAATAAACTCTATATGTATAAATAGTGCGTGAAATTCTGCCTCTCGTAGTTTAAAAACTTTATGCAAATACGCAGTGGAAAGATTTAAAAAATCTATGTTAAGTTTTAGGAACAAATGAATAGATGTACAGACGCGATCAAAATGTATAATGTATGAAATTATGTAGGTATTATTTTCTAATAGAAATAACTTGTTAAGCATGATGTGTTTTGACATAAATAAATTAAATAAGTATCTTTACCTACAACAAAGCATAATTTTAAATGCTAATGTGAAATGGACTATTATACTTTTTCTCTCGCGTTTGAACGTTGGGTTGGCAACAGTATAAATATAGTTTTTTTAAATCTATGAATATTTTGTAATAGTAACTATTTTGTAAAGAAAGTTAAAAAAAACACTATTGCAATTGAAAAATTATTTAGTAATTTTAACTTAAACTGCGCTTACTCAGTTATGTTGTATAATAATTATTGTAGGAATAAATGATTCTGTGTGTAAGTGATTATTAAGACTAATTGTGACAACTACAAATGTATAAATCATGACCCGTATTACATTCTTTGCATACAACAAATACTGTTTTAATGCACAAAACTGAGACTTTTGTAACGTCAGTCTGCTTATACTGTGATTTTTTACGTAGGTACTTATTTATTTTACAGTATCATTATATGTTCTATTAGGCCATTTAGGCCAAGAAAATAGTACTAAAAAAATGTACTGTTGTACTGTAATAATTAATACCTAGTCGTTTATGGCAAATTAAATATAAGTTTTATGATAAACCTTTTTCTTTTTATTTTTCAATTTTTTTACTATTTCATTTGCACTTCGAGCTGTATTTATAGGTAAATAAAGTTGATATTCTCCTAGATTGGTGTTTGACCCACGTTTCAGTATCAATTATAATTTTTAGAAAAAAAAATACAAATCACTTTTTAACCTACCTGTACCAGTCGGACGGAGTGCTTTATTTGATTCCAAGAAAATATTGTTTAAAACCATGATATGGTATACTCGAAATGGTTTTGTAATCAGCATCACTCTAGTAAAACTTTTCATACCGAATTAACAACAATTTACCCCCAGACAGACCCCAGAACAGAGATAATATAGAACGGGTCAGTACTACCTGCTATGAACAAAAATGAAACTCTTAAATTCTGTAATATACAGTTAAGGAGTGAATTTTCCAGGGCCATTTATAACATGGCATCGATGAAATCCATACAAAAAGACGTAGTTATAACTTTTAAATTTTTTTTTCTTATGAGATGAAATAGTAATCTATGCGGAGCCATAAATATTTTAGAAATAGGACTAATAGATATTCCACAAAAAAACATTAAACCTCAAAATTTTTCATTTCCGAGGTTGTCCGCACGCCACCTTGACGTGAATTATAGCTTATTGAAAAAAATCTATTGGTTGTTTTTACAAAAACATAGCTTTATTTGTTACTTGAATAGTTGTAGTGTCGTTGCGAAAAACGTTTATTCAAATATTTAAATAATACAACTAATAGTTACTACAAAATCATTTGTCCCAGCCTGGGACATGAGGTAATGAATGGTGTTCCTGGGACTCCCAGGAACACCATTCATTACCATGCCCTATACTTATTTAGGAATATCATTTTATTAAAAGACTTTCTTCACCCCCACTCTGCGCTAAACGTTACGTCTTAGTGCCGCCCAAGTGCTCAACGTAGGAGGAAGTACATAAGTATCTGCGTGTTCGCGCCTTAAATGTAAGTATCATTTTTTTTCGTTACTCGTCATTTTCTCTTTCATTGCCATGGGTAGGTATAACTTATGTTTTTGAAAGATTGTCTTCTTGTAAAGGTATTCAATAAAACACTGTTTCTATTATGGATGTGTGTTTAGTATTTAATCATTCGAATAATAAATAAGTTATAAGTAATTTAACATTTTTGCCTTGTTTTTCATTGCCATGCTTTCATTTTCATAGTTTCCGTGGCCAAAATTTGCTATGGAAATGAAAAAACAGCCACTAAAATGAAAAGAATTTCATTGCCGTGACCTGATTTTTCATTTCCATGGCATAGTCATTCACCGCCATGGCCTGGTGATTAATTTCCGTGGCTTAGTGTTTCATTCCCATAATCAATTTTTTCATTGCCATGGTATGATTAAATCTAAAGTATTACAGTAATAGCGAATAACAAAACAGGTCTCATGGAATTTTTACGTATTTAACAAAATTATGCTTTCAAGCTTACTATGAGCTCATAGTTAATACAAGGTATTATATGACAATGAGACAATATTATAAGATCCGTGTTAAGGAAGATATTTTATACTAGGCTTCAAAGCTTATAAAATTTTTCGACCACCACATAATAATTAGCGCTATTAGTACTGACAATTAGTATAGGAATCGAAAAAAATATGACAGATTTATTTTATTTGATACATCAAACTCAGAGGTATCTTCAAACTTATAAATGAAATGTTAATTCATCGTCATGAAATACCTAGTACACCTAAATCGCTCACTCACACACATTCTTTAGATGATGATTATAATGTACTGCTTATTTGAAGGTGTCGTTATCTCCAAACAAAAATTAACCGAAGAGGAGAGAAAAGAAAGAAAAAGATTGGCTAAGCAAAAGCGACGCCAAAAAATAAGAAGCGATCCTGTACTACGAGATCAGAATCGTATAAGAGATACAGACAATATACAAAGATTGTGCAATTGTTAAAGATTATCCATAAGTTTTAAGCTTATGACTTTTTATATTTACTTGACAAAAGATGAAAAATAAAATAATTATATTATTACTCTTTTTGTTAATAATGGGCTGTGATTATTGCCAGTAAAACGTCCTCTAGGTTCTTATATTTTTCTTAGTTTTAAAAAAATGTGCCTTGTTCAGCTTTGGATTTAAAAACAAAATTTGTGTTGTAAGGGTTTAAAAATGATATTTTGTATAACTACCTGTCTATTTTATTTTTGTCAATCTAGTTATTTTACAATTTAAATAAATAATAGTACGTTACCTACTTTGATTCCGATACCTTTGTTTTATTTAACTTTTTTTTTATATATATACAGAATAAATACAATACAATTAAAAAAAAAAGTTGATCATCAGACAAGATTACAGGCTATTGATGGATAACAAGAAAAGCACAGGACTGTTTGTCTCAGAGATCATTGAAGGAGGCCTGTGTCTGAGACCAACAATGTTAAAAATAATTGACAAATGTTTAGTTAATTCAATTAAAGTAGACACTCACTGCAAAAATAATAATATCTGAATATGGCTTTCCCATTGTGAGATATACAATTTTAAAAGGATTTTCATTCCCGCGGTTCAGATCTTTCATTGCCGTGGACGCTTGATTCATTTCCGTGCACGCGTGTTTCATTTCCATGTACTCTTGTTTCATTGCCATGGCATTGAATTTTTAATAATGTAAATCTCACTAGTTTTTATAAGTTATCTGCTGGATATTAAGATATAATGTATAAATTATCAAAAACTTCAATAATATCGATCAAGAAAAAAAAAACCTTGATTTAAAAAAATCCACGGAAATCAATATTTTAACGGTCTTGTTGAAATCCACCCTAAGGTTAACGCCGCTTATTTCCCGAATGCGTGTATTTATTTCCGAAATCTAGAAACACCGTTATTGCCACCAAAAATGTCTTGTTCCACGGTCAATATTTTGTTGCTGGCTCCTAACTATAGACTGTTAGTACTAGAGTCTTCAAAAGTTTTCCTTAACCAAACTTTGTCTAACAAACACTGCAACAGAAAAACGATTTATATTTATATTTTAAGAACCGACTTGCTCACTGAGATTCTTTACAAACTTGATGCTTTTTAATAAAACTTTCTTTTAAATAATGGTAAACTGTATACAAAAAAATTAATATTCTTCATTTTTCTTCTAAATTTTCCTCATAACAACGCAGTACTGGAGGAATTCAAGGAATGTTCGTATGTCTTAATTAAAGATGCTTTCGATTGTACCTTGGAATGTTAGTGATGAAGAGAATTTTCTTATACACAGCCGTATGTATAAACTGTATACTTACGTACCTACAAATAAATGAGGTTATAAATTCATGGACAATCAAGAATTTAAGATTTTTCGATGAAATTGTTTACTAATTGTAGCTTATTACTTTTTTTCCTTGATTTCTTTTCTAAATAAAATACCATTTATGAAAAGATTGATGGATATAAATGAAGCTAGAGAGGTTTGTCAGGATGTTACGAAGTGTCGATTGTCTCTGCCTACCCTAACGGGAACTAATGGCGTGAGTATATGTATGTATTCAACTGTTACCTTAAAAAGAGGGTAAGGCTATGTTAAAAACATTTTTATTCTGCATTGGGGGGAAAATCATGGGTTTCCTACCAAATCGCCCAACAATCACTTAAATATCCCCAATTCCCTACGACGTCTTTAGGAACAAATGGGTCAGTTCTACTCAAAGCCAAATACTACACAGCTAACATAAATTCGCAATAATTCGTAATTCATTAAAAAAAGAGAACAAAAAACCTTTCTTGTGAACACACTAGGGCATGAACAATAAACAAAAGGCTTAAGAGGGAAACCTATGGCTCGTAATTACAGTAATGAGACTTTTTTAAACAAAGCTACTTGAAAACAGAGCTCCCAACTCGTGTCAATACGACATTAGGTTGTTTCGAATCACACACAGTTTACCTTTTTTATAAGCAACCTTATTCGGCTATTTCAGGTAGCCATAAGAAGTACGAGCATAAGTTTTAAGAAGAACAATTTCTTTCCATTTCAGTAAGACTTCATTTTTAAAATTACTATCCTGCGAACTATTTTTCTACGGTGTTTTGTTCTATTTTTTCCTAATTTATCTTATTGCTGTATAGTGTCGGCTTAGAATAGCACTACCCCATTTCTTCCGGTGAGTGTACATAAGTGGCGACCAACGGTATTGAGGCTCTTAAGGGTTTTTCGGGTGATGAGGCTGGAGACCCATCACCAACAACCTTTATTTTACTATCTTTTCCCCACTTAACTTTCCAAAAGTGGCTGAGGAATTTCTAATTCCTTAGCTCTGGCTGCCCCATCTAGGGATTTATAGCCGTGAGTATATGTATGTTATCTTATTATAACATGAATAAATACACACTCACGACTATAAATTCCTAGAAGGGGTAACCGGAGCTTCAGAATATGAAATTCTTCATTTATTTTTGGCACTGGAGTGGGGGGAAGATTGTTAAATAAAGGTTATGGGTCTTCGGCCGGATCGCCCAACTACTTTTTTATAGCCCCAAAACCTATTTTCGGCTCTTATGAACACCCATGGGTAGAAATGGGGTAGTATTATTATAAGCCGACACTACACAGCTTATTATAAAAAATTGCTTAAGCAACCAAAAGTTGGAACAATTTTTTGTAATAATTAAAAATACTTTTTTGTATAAATTTTGCACTTTATGCCTTCGACTAAATTTATGATCGTATTTGTTATATTTATATGAACAGCTACATAAAAAAACTGTTTAAGGCATAACAGTTCCATAAAACTGTTTCTGTTTTCGCTGGTTGGAAATGATTTTAAAATTGTAATTAGTTTCCGATTGATATTGTAGAATGGTTTGTAGAGATGACGTCTAAGGTAGGGAACCTGTACGGTTTGTTGGTCATAACTTTAAGTATGCTCTCTTCGCTCATAAATAATGGATTAATTAATGGAAACGTAAACTAATCTAACTTTTTCAGCCGAAGACTCAGCTTACGATCTCTGGAGCGTGGAACGTTTAAACGATAATCCTATCGCCTATCGCCACTTTTTACGATCCTGGGAAACCTCTAAAGTTTCAAGCCATAAATGTTTTTATACAAAACCTTTTATTCTTCACACTTTGGACGCGTGTCTTTTCGAGCACACTCTCTATTTGCTTCAAATGTGTCCTCCTTGGTCGTCCCCAACTAACACTACCTTCCTCATTAACTCTATTGATCTTAACTTTTTAATACATTTAAAAAGTTATTATTGTCGGCCTCACCAAATGATATATTAGGATATTTTGATAGGATGTCCAAATTATCATAAATCAAACTGATTGCTCTTTTTAACTAACAAGTCTACGTAATACATTATATGGAAAAGCACTTCAATCACCGGTAAATACATTTGCTCTACAATTTTCTTTTATTCACATTAATATTTTCATTAGGTGATTGTCCATACAAAAGTTTTTATATCAAGATTAATAATATACAACATTTACAACTTAATATTTATCATTCTTCTTATAAACTTCTGACAGAGCTCTCGTATTTAAAATGAGATTTCCAGTAGTTTTGTGCTTGTTTAGTTCTCTTCAGTTTTTAGTCATTTGCTTAGCTAAACCTGTGAACTGGTTTTTTATTTCGGAGTCAGTACGTAAGCAGATAAATGAGTCTAAATGTGTCGCCAAATTTACAAGTGAAATTTTCACTTTTCATGATATTGTAGTTTATCCCTATGAATCTGAACTTGATTCACTACAATTTACTGACCAAATGATCAAATCACTCGCTATCAAAAACAAGCATAGCATAGTGGTTCGATCCAAGGAAATCCGAATTTGTTCCCGATTAGTTGTATGGCGTCAGTATTTGCTATTTGTTAATTCTAAAGATGATTTAATTAAAATAATTCACCATTCACTATGTAAAACATGGCAATCGGATTCACGTTTCATTGTCGTTCTTGAAAATAGTACTGATGTGTATGAAATAATGGAAGTTCTGAAATACCATTCGCTGCTTAATGTGTACATTGTAAGAAAACAAGAAAGTATTATAAAATACTGGCACGAGATATCAAGATGTGGAAAACATGGATTGAAGCCTCAAATATTTAATTGCTTGTCATCACCAGGACAAATAATACCAGAAGAAAGAAAAACACTTAAATCGATGGTTGAAAATGATTGTCCTGTGAAATTTGGTGTCCGTTTTGTTTATCCATTTGCATATAAACCTGATAATACAGCTAATTATAATTTGCCTTTTAAATATCTAGGACTTGACGTCGCTCTAATGGGAGTGTATGTAGGAACTTATGATATTGACGTTGTTAATCACACCCATGACTTGGGGCACATCGATTCTGATGGAAATGGCACAGGTCTCTTGAAAGCTTTGTATGATAGAGAGATAGACGTAATTATAGGTGCGCTTCCATTGCTAGACATATTTTTTGTATCAATAATGACACCATTGCAGTTTGAAGATTTGATAGCGGTGGTCTTAACTAGAAAATCTCCTAATGCGCAAGTATTATTTTTAATGATTCCATTAAACGTTTGGATAACTATAATGGTAGTGAACTTGTTATTTTTGAGCATAATTATGGTTATGTCGCCAAAGAAAGATGCATTACTTTCGAATTTATGTGTGTATGTATTTCAATTGTTTGCAATTCTTATTGGAAAAGATGTTAAAATTAATCGAAGGAAGTTCCGCATGATATATTTGTTTCTAATCTGTGCTTCATTTTTCGTACGAGTCGCTTTTGAATCTGTTTTATTGTATTATTTACTGAGTGCACATGAAAAAAATCAAATTGATGACTTAGATGAAATATGTCTCCATTCCGAAACTATATATATAGATACAATTTATGAAGTCCTTTTTAGATCAGGTTTCAACACTTCCAGTTGCACGATAGATAAAGAAAGATTTAAAGTAGTTAAGAATCCATTAGAAGTATTGGAGAAATCCACCTATGCATCTCAAAGTGCAGTTTTCATGTACAATAAAGAATACCAGTATGCAGCCCACAGCCAGGAAGAGATTGCGAAATTTGCCAAAATCTATCATATTGTTGCACAAAAAGTATATTCCGTTCCGTTGCTGTACTACATTCGTCGTGGCGATACTTTGGAAGCTCAGTTCAGAGCAGGAACTACAAGAGCAAGAGAATATGGTGATTTATTATATTTCGAAAACTACGTCGTTAATGAAGTCACAAAATCTTTTCGAAATAAATCATCTGCAGTTGCCCTTAGTATAGATCACGTAAAAAATGCACTTTTCATATTGCTCCGTGGTATTTATGCTTCAATCCTATTGTTTTTTCTGGAAATCATAATATTTGCCTGTAAAAACAGACGATATATTCAGGGCAACACTAACTGATTTTTAATCTTTAATGTAATAATTTAACTAAATGCATATTTCCACAATATTATGTCAAAATATGTTTGTGATTTCATTATATTTATATAAATTATTTCAAATTACTAGCGTTGAGTTTGAAAAGCGGCAGTGTAAATTCCCACTGTTTAACCTGTTTTCGATAGGTAGCTAAGAAAAGTTTAATACTCAGAAAAAAATGAACCACTTTTTATGTACATGCAATACTTTTATTTAAATAATTATACCTAATAAATAAAAGAGGTTATTAAAGAAAAGAAAAATTTCGACACTGGCGGGGTTCGAACCCGCGACCTTCGGGTATACGCCCCCGTCGCTCTGCCAACTGAGCTACAGTGTCAGTTGGCATCCAGCGCGAAATTTCTCTATCCTTTGTTTCTTTTTATTTAATTAATTATACCTAAGTTTAATTAAGTTTATAAAATGAATATTCCTCAACCACAATCAACATGCAATAAGATGTGAATAAAAATTAACTATCATGAGCTCAAAATAGTTTTCCTGCACATTGATACACGTACACTTCATATAAGTATTGTAGCCAGTAGGAAATGATTCACGCGAGAACCAAAATGAACTGTTTGCTATTTTTTGTAAAAGTTCAAATTCTCTAATTTTAAGCTTTTTCATTTAATTAGCATAAGTACGATTTCATCTTCTTTTAACATTATTGTTTATTGAGCATTACCATACGTTTCTAACTTAATATTCAAATAAATTGTTCTACTGTAAATAATATCTTTGATTTGACTCGGCATCCTACAAACATAGCATACATACATACTCGTATATTCATGGTTATAAATATCTAAAAGCCTGAGTTTCAGAATTAGAAAGTAACTCCGCTCACTTTTGGACATTGATTTTGTTATGCCTCCATGTTTCCTAATTCCTTTAACTTGAAATTTCTTTTACGAAAGAATACAATGTCACAGCCAGCGCATGAAATTGTATTTACATACATTTTACCGACAAATCTTAAAATTGCAAAATAGAACAAACAGTTCTGTATTTTGCTAAGTTGAACATTTTGGTTGCCGGGGCAACTTCCACTAGGTTTCTCAGTAATTTGTTTTTCTAAAACACAATTAGACTAAAGGAAGTTTCTCGCCAGTTTGATTTTAATTGCAGACGTCACTCTGATTTTGCCTTAAATTCGTATACAAAAATACATTTAAAAGGTTGAAGAAGTCTTGCATGGAAATTAATCCTAAACACAAACCATGTAAAGAAATCAAACAGAATTTGCTATAATTGTTAGTCTAGAATATTACTACATCATCTTCTCACTAGGGTTCCTAACATTTTGCTAAGAGGCATTATATATTTTAATGGGGTAGGAGAGCGATAGAGTTATAGCTTAACTGTGTAGAAAATATAACAATGTTTGTAGTGATTGTAGGTGGAAGGTGATAGAAATGAAGATGAAGTCATAATAACTTTTGCAACACTAGAGGAATATATTGCAGTCTAGCACGTTAATAACCAGCAAATAAATTAATTGGATCATTCATGATAATTGTAAGACCTTCGTCAACAAGAGCAATTAAATACGGTAAAATCTTCAAGAAAATTGCGCCGTCAATGTTTTTGTGGTGTGGAAGTGGACACAAGGGGCTACCACAGACTGGTGTATTAGTGGTAGGTATGTTGCTCAAGGTGTGTTAGTCGATTTCCTCGTCATCATGCTTTGAATGACATAGTGCGGAGGGCCCTGGTGTCCGCTAATATTGCCTGTATCTTAGAGCCGCCTGGTTTTAGTCGAACCGACCGCAAACGTCCTGACGGCCTTACTCTGGTGCCGTGGGAACGCGGTCGGTGCCTACTATGGGACGCGACTTGTGTTTGCACTTTTGCGGTTCTGGAGGATTATTTGATTCCACCACAATAATATGCCACTGAAGATAAAATGCAGCCACCCACACCCCACAGATAGCTCAGTGGGTAAAACGTCGCTTATCGCCGAACAATGAAGGTTGAAATACCGGGTTGGGCCTATAACAATTGTCTTTTTCAAAGTCATATGTGTGTGAATCAATCATGATTGTTAACGGTGAGGGCAAAAATTGTGAGTAAGTGATAGTGTGTTCGTACAAAACGGCGATAAGCCTGCCCCCTCTCACGTGAGTACACGCAAAAATGCGCAAATATTTAATGTTAATGATGTAATATTATCTTATAATGGTATTGTGATATAGTGAAGGTTTTTTTGTATTTGAATATTAAATTACAGTTGTTGTATTCGGACCGCAATTCGCGACAGATGAATAGAGTGATTTGACTATTGTCCACCGAACTGGCCTTGTGCGGGAATAACTGACTAGACCGAAATTATGCACTGATACTCGTATTTGACCAGTTCTCAACTAAGCATCAACGACCCATTTGGTATAGTATTATCTCTTGTGATGTACCATAATTTTATTATACCATAAGTTTAGTCCAGCTTGTCTGATATAACAAATCATTATGAATACATTCATACATATACTCACGGCTATAAATCACTAGATGGGGTAGCCAGAGCTAAGGAATTAGAAATTCCTCAGCCACTTTTGGAAAGTTGAGTGGGGAAAAGATCTTTCAATAAAGGTCTCCAACCGCATCCCCCAAAAATCCCTTAAAAGCCCCAATACCGTTAGTCGCCTCTTACGTACACCCACCGGAAGAAATGTGGTAGTGCTATTCTAAGCCGACAATACAAAGCTATAGTATAAAGATAAAATGTATTTATTTGTCATCAAACACAAAACAGCAGCTAATAATTATACTAATTAAATACAACAATGGCATGGAAGGCAACAAAAAGGCAAAGTTTCTCAGGTAGTTTCCCATCATTTATACGCAGGATACAGCTGATGCTACTAATACGTACGTATTTTGTAAAACCACCTCCTATCTTCTAAACTAACTATGAAATCACAAATAAATAGAAATTAAGTTTCACATTCCAAACTCTCGAGTCTCAAGTATATGAATAATTGAGGTTGAGGACAACGTCAAAAGGAATTTAATTCACACGAAACTGGAACTTTGTAATTAACTGTTATAAAATTAAATTCGTCATTGTAGATTGACTGTTAAGAAATCAATTAACCATGGTTGTTAACGGTCAGGGAATTATCTGTTTTATCTTGAGGAACCCCCCATAGATAAGCCTACTTGTGCCATAATAAAAAAAACAAGTTTCAATAGTTGTATTTTACACATAACATATAACATAAACGTTCACGCCGAATATTCCCGAAGGGGTTGGCAGAGGTACTAATACTTCTGAACATCACTCACGTGACTTTGTCACCTGGTGTTCAGAGTACCCACATTTTGCATTTTTGTATTTTACACATTTTATATTCTATTACGTGTAATATAGACATCACGCAACATTCGTGGGATTTATAGCCGTATATACTTACGGCTATAAATCCCACGAAGGGTAAGCCAGAGCTTAAGAATACGAATTTGCTGAGTTACTTTTGGAAGTTGAGTGGGGGAGAGTTTGTGTGTCCAACCGCATCACACAAAAATCTGCCTTTTACGAACGTACACGAGAAAAAATGGGGCAGTATTATTTAAAATCAACACTACACAGAAAAGTATTCACTACTAAGTTCACTATGAGTTTGTATATAATTGCGTCCCGAAATAATGATCCTTCTTCTTCAAGAAACCTTTTTCTATCCTTGGTCACATGTTTTATAATTCATGATATTTCTCCGTATTTGCGAAGTAAACCAAATGAATTAAACATCTATATTACTGAAAAGCACTGCCATTACGATGATAGGTTACACTGTTTCAGTAAAATCTCAACGAAAAAATGCATCATTATACTCACGTCGATTATAAAAATAACTCAAGTTCTACAAAATTGTATTTATTAATGAATGTAAAAAATGATTCAGATATACTTGGTTGTGTTGATGCTTATTGGGCCTCCGATACTATAGACTGGAGATCCTATACAGGATATGTTTACAAAAAGTTTGTGTAAAATTTAAACATTATAATTTCATGAAGGAAATAGATAGATAGATAGATAAAATTTTTATTCATGTTATCATAACAGTCACATAGTTACATACATTACAAGAAATATAAAAACAGGGTAAACATTTTCTAAAAAAAAACAATTAAAAAGTAACAAACAAAGTAGATATGTGCAAGGTATGTGTGCTATGGTAACACAAACTAGGCCATAACTCATAATAGGTTAAGTAGAGTTGTGTTGATTTTTATATTATTGTAATACTTACCTATTGTAAACTTTGTTAGTGTGTTTTTAGATTATTTTGTTAAGTGGTGGTATTAAAATTTGGTAACTAAATAATAAGTGTATTGTAGCGCCATTTAGTGTATGGAATGTGCAACTTTGTTTTACCTCCAATACTTTTATGAAATAAATGTCAGTCTGTTCAAAACAATAACCGTGTTTTATTAGGAAGTAGACAGTGCAGCGGCTGCCGTTTAGTCTGAATCAATAAAAAAAAAACAATATGAATTCTCTTACGATTCAGTTCGGCAGTTTTTTTTAATGTCAGGGAAATTTACACCGGGCATTTTACTTAATATTAATAAGTTTCTTCGCTTAATTCCGCTAAGTACCTGCAATGTTCATGCAACATGCACTGTGCACCGTCCTCCCACTTACAAGAAATCGAAAAGCAGGCAATGCACCACACACACACCCGCTAGTGAAAACCACAGGCAACCACAAAAATGCGACGCGTTTCGACTCAACACGAGTCATTGTCGAGCAGTAGACAGTTCGGCAGCTGACCATCGAGTCAAATCAAAGTAACGCCTGATTCAATCCAATACCGGGCATTTTGTCTATTATCTATTGCAAGATCTGTTTTCAATACGTCAACAGTTCACCACCTGAAGAGTTGGCTTTGTTTCTCACCGATAAGTAATTCCATATATACTACTCGCAAACAATTCCATTTGCCGAAATCTCGTTGTGTAAACTCCGCCTTATTACTTACGTATTTACTAAACCACTCTACGTTAATTTAGTTTACTTCTTTCGTAACATCGAACTGGAAAAACAAGCTACAAAATTAGAGATAGTATGTATATAAGCATATAAAAATCTATTTTATGTGTGTGAAAGAGAGAAAACCAATTTTCTTATTTCAGAACCATATAATTTTTGCTTGAGAAAATAATTGTACTAGCAATTCAAATGGTATTCGTTTAAAATAGCATTGGAATTGCTAGAACAATTATTTTCTCAAGTTATACTTCTGCTGATTTAATAGAAAAGCTATCAAAGTTTGAGCTTAAATGATTAAAATTGCTAATCCAATATTGAATATTCAAAATCTTAAAGCAACTCTTTTTGTTCCGTCGATTAGTTTATTTTTTTGTCATAAGACACGGATTGATTTAAAATGCGCTAGTTTAAATTTTTGTCATCCAAAAAGGTTTCAGTTTAGGTGACGAAAACATAACAACGATTACACGAAATTCACGTGCACAAGTGTAAGCGTAACTAATGTTTTGCGGTTAATGAGTGATTGGCACTCATTGTAGTTATTTTCTAAATTTATAATTTCCCAAAAATATATTGTAACCGATTTTGCTTAAAAATAGTTATCATGTAAATAAATAAAAATTACTGCTAATAACAAAACAAAACAGTATTTATATACACCGATCATTTCTTAGAAACTGTCACGTTATAGTCGCCTACAAATATAAATAAGATGCCAATTCACTTAGATTGAGCGTATTCAAATATACGAAGGAGCCGGAACGTGCTTGCAATGCAGAATTCTTGGATTTGACCGGATTTTGATTTATCTTTAATAAATATTATTAAAATACGGAAGCATTTGAATATCAGTTATTAAATTGAAGATTGGATATTTTTGAAGCAAGTTTTAATTCAAGTTGTTTTCAAATGATATTTTCTTTATCAAATAGAAAAAGAACATAAAGAACAAAAGGTTGACCGCGTCTAGTGTGTGTGAAAGTGTTTCAAACTAAATACCTCACCGCTGCTGAAACGACCAAACAGACCTCGCCAAAACAAGTACCAAAGCAATAAAACCCTTTTGAAAATCTACTACGACCTTTTGTTTGCTAGAAAACTGGTTTGCTTTAAATTAAAGGTGTAATTTCATTTAATTTTATTTGTTAACTCAAAATGTTAAATTGTTTGTTCAAGTTTTAACAATTCAAATTTGAAACTTAACTTCCATTGGTAACTATATGATGAAAGCTTATTCTTCCATTTATAAAATCCCATGGTAAACATTTATTTTTAATGTCATTTTAAGTTTTTTAGCTATATAGTAATAGTGGTAAATAAACGTAGGATTCAGCCCAGATAGGTTCTAGTTGTTGTCGTATTAAAAAACTACATCGCACGAAGACTCCTTGAGTCAATATAATAATAATCGTACTCAAAGGTCCTAAAAATCGACACTGTTTACTTTTATGGTTGTAAAAATAGAAATGATAGTAGCATTATGTTAATTAAATGACTGGATGTCCAAAAACTTGTTACTTGTTACAAAATTTATATTTATTCTTTTGTTTCTTAGAACATACTTCTATACTCTATCTCATAACTAGACCTCGTTGTCTTGTCGCAATGACGCCACTTTTTTTAGAGATTGTACAATTATGGACTACTTGCCATATCGATATTACTAGTTTTCTCCCCGTGACTCGATAGCCACCTCTCATTGTTTAAATATAAGTGGGCATTTTTAGAAATACTATTATGTGGAAAAACGTGTATAGGTGCATAATAAATGTAACCTATTTACCATAACAAATTGTAAAAAAATATATTTCCCGTTTGACCAATTAAATGCATTCTTAACTAATTTTTATTAGAAAAATTTAAGATAAGCCCACGTCCAGAAACAGAAGAGCTACTCATGAAAAATAAATCACCGTGACAAGTGACATGACTTTATTCTGGATATCGCGAGTGAAGTCACGGGCAGAGACCTACTAATATCGATATGACAAGTCGATAATTGTTCAATCTCTTAATAAAGTGACGTAAGTGCGACAAGATACTGAGGTCCACTCAGTACTCATAACAGTTTCTTATTGACTTATTCTTAAACATATTTTAATTTCTTTTCATGACATGAAAACTTTGCAGCCAGTAGCTCTGCATTAAACAGTTTGATTTTTTAAAACTTCACCAAAAATTTATTTACTTATAACTTATATCTACATACTTAGAGCTCAGAAGAAGTAACTCTTCAGTTCCAGTCAAAAAACCTAATAATTAGTTCAGACACTTATAACCTAAACCCAAAATCACCTCTAAAGCGGCCAGTACACAATGGCCGACGATGGGCCACGCTTCGCAATTGGCAATTGTTGGCCACAATCAATTGGTGTTCACACAATGGCCCATTGCTCATTACTGCCTGGCAATCCACTTGCGACGGACGTCGAAGTAATTATGGTTGCAGCTATTTATTTATTATTATGTATGTAATTTATTTTATTTATGGCGCTATTTATGTTATTTTTACGTCATATAGTGATTATCAATACATTTTGCAATAAAATATTCCAAAAAAAGTATAAGTATCTATGAGCGGTCGGTGACGAACTAAACAATGGCCCATTGTGGAAACACCACCGGCCATGCTACGCCACGATTCCTTTGAAGTGTGCCCGAAAAACCGACAACTTCGCCATTGCGCGCCATTGCGCACCACGATCGGCAATTGTCCGCCATCATGCACCATTGCCCCCTGTACACAGTGGCGATGGCGAGCAGTGGGCCATCGTCCGCCATTGTGTACTGGCCGCTTAACAAAACGAGTGGAAATAAATGGGTTAGTGTTGGTGTGACCCTCCCAGCCACAGGACGTTTATAATAGTCCTTACTTATATACGACTTTTGCAAGGCTTTTGTGGTGGACCCTGATTAACTACATCAATTAATATATGAGATTCCTTGCATACCCTTAATTGCACTTAATTATATTCAAATCAGTACCATCTATCCGCGCAATAACTACGGGTGTAAAAGTATATGTCTAAGTTACGTTAAAATAATTTTATTTTCAGTACCTAAAATATTATATTATTAATAAAAAATCTCTTTATGAAATGGCTTTAATTTATTAATAATTTATGAAATAAGAGATTATTTATAGTGTATAGTTTATTTGGAAAGGTGTGATTTAAGTTAGTAGTACATCCGTAACTATGTTTGAACCTACCTACTACGTGATTTTATAAAAAAATCATGGTTCTAAAATGTAAGAAAAAAAAGCAGCTTATGATAATATCTAATTAAGTTCGAGACGTTTGCCAGGATTGTTTAAAGTGGCAGTTAATAGTCTCTGCTAACCTAAATGGTAACTAATGGCGTGAGTAAGGCTAAACATAAAGATTTTGATTGAATAAAATGTGTTTATGATTAGAATCTTTTCAAGTCGTGTTATTTGCTGTTATTTTACAGAGGCCACAGTGAGTCTGCAAAGGATTCCATTTGGCTTAGAATATATTCTACGATGGGATTTAAAGCAAAACCGACGCGCTCACACTTCCAATGGTGAAGATGATCCTCAGAATGCACGACGCTTTTCAGACAAGCTTGATTTACTTCTTAGGAAAATGTAACTTTTCTCATGCCATAGGTAATTGATTGCGTGACATTTATAGCCCTGAACACCATGGCTATAAAGTGTACTTTAATATACTGCGAGATCATACATACATACATATACTCACGGCTATAAATCCCTTAACGGGATAGCCAGAGCTTTGGAATGAGAAAATGGTATTGGTGACGGGTCTCAAACCACATCGCCCACAAATCACTTAAAAAGCCCCTATACCCTTAGTCGCCTCTTACGATCACCCACGGGTAGAAATAGAGGAGTGCTATTTTAAGCCGAAACTACCCGGCAAGACCACGTCAATACAATATTAATAATTTGTTAATACCATTGAAGTTTAAACCAGGAGTTTTACCAAGATCATGACTCATATTGTCTCTTTTTTGTTTTTTATTATTTTATAACTAATTTATTTTAAATGTTTTTAAAATTAAGTTGTAAATTATATTTTGTATTATGTTACTTGTTCTTCTTGTGCCTACAAATGGCGAATAAACGTTTTTCTTTCTATCTTTCTTTTCAAAGTGCTTCTCTCTCGCTCTTTGCTTACCCAAACCAGAAATAATAGCATGATTATATAAATGCATGTTTTGCTAAACACATTTAATTATCAGAATCCTTACAGTGCGCGTGGTTAGATACGCTTATTTTAGATTCCGCCTCACGCAACTACACTTTTCTGCCAAATTATTTTCAAAAGTGTTTTTGAAAACTTTTCTTCCACTCCTTCCACTTCCAGTGAGTAAAGAGTATTTCACAGTCTTACCAGCACTACTCATAAAATTGAATTTATCTGATTATTGATTATTAGCAGAAACACTGTCATGCTTATATGATTTGAATGACTATGTTTTAATCAGGTTGCGTTCCTACGAAGTTACTCTATGCTTTGTTATTGACTTTTAAGAAAAAAAATACAGAAGAAATAAAAGTCGCATTAATAAAATATATACATATATTTAAAGATCCACATCTAACCTTTAACTCTTTTGAAAAATTTTAAAGTATTATTTCACAGAATTGTCGGTAGCTTCAATTTCAAAAATGAAATTTGATTATTGTCTCATAAAGTGATTGATAATGTTATGTTTCACTATTCAAACTAACAATACACTTTCTACTTTATTTTTTTACTAAGCGCTGACATAACGAGTGATATTAACATTTAATCATTATTGATTACATTGTTCTGCAATATACACAAACTTAATAAAATGTAATTTATTCAAAACCGAGCCAGGATTACGTCCTTCTTTTGTAAAGAAAAACGTTTTTATGAAAACCAATTTTCGCTTCAAACAGTTAATAAAGTGGCGTTAATTGAAATTGCGTATATAATCTCTATATGCTTGTTTGTGATAACATCATTTATTTTATTAAATTATCAATCGTCAAAGTTTATTTTTGATTAAATTTATTTTTCGCCAATGAAAACGAATGATGTGGACTTTTGTTCAGCGGACCTCACAGTTATTTCTTCAATTCGGTAAGTTGCTTGTATTCATAATTGTCTTAACAAAACTTTAAAAATTTGGGAAGGAACAAGTTCTTGCCGAGACACTAGTCTCACAGTTTTTGTTTGAAACGAAAACAACGTTTAACTATTTCGTACAATTCACAAAGACATTATTTCTACCATATTTTTTTTTACCCATAGACGCAAGGCATATTGAGCGGTTGTCATATAGTGATAATAATCCATTATTTACAAATAAATACTAGGTGTACACAAAAAAATGCAAAAAATATATTGAAAACTCCGAATTTACTTACATTAAGCATTAATCTTGGTATTAAAAATGATATCTCAGCTGTGCAGATGGCGTGAAATTGCTGTAAAAAAAAAAGATTGTAGGTATTTTGATAAGAGTTAAATAAATGAATTCAACATTTTGGAACTATTTTTGTTGGATTCTGCAATGCAACCCTTTTTTGTAGAAAAAATTGCATACTGAATTAGCAGGTTATTAGACAATTTACATTATTCCTTGCTTAGTCAGTTATTTATCCGTAATCCAAAACGACGTTGGCTTTTTATGAGGAACTAAGAAAATGATTCATCCATTCTTTTATTTCATCAAATTTCCTTTTGGCATAAGGATCCCTTACAATGTATTCCCAGGAGCAACTTAGCTTTATAGTATAACAAATACCATCTTTATTGACATGATCTCGCAGCACGTTGCAGTACACCAGCGCCATGGTTTCCAGCGCCATGAACGTCATGCAGCCGAGCACCCACGGCACGAGGAAACACACGATCTCCATAAAAATATACAGTTGTCTGGCTGTAAAGTTAGTTTACGGACATTAATTTCACGTCATAAAATAAAATAAAAACTTGACTAAGAAGAAATGATTTCATTAACGTTTCGAAAACGTACGTATATTTTTATTATACAAATGCATGAATTCCCAATTAATACAAAGTTAGCGCAATGAAAGTCAAATTTTTTTGTTGCATAAGCATAATCAATTTCAGCAAATTAATGAATGCACGTTTGCAAAATATTATCTCTTGACTAGAATACAAAACTCAGTTCAAGCAGCTACTCAGTTCGTCGCACGACGGCGACCAAACTATCCGATAATTACTTACGGTTGCGAAATGGCTCACGACACACAAATATTTGCTTACATACATATACATACATATACTCACGGCTATATTTCCCTAGAAGGGGTGGCCGGAGCTAAGGAATTATAAATTCCTCAGCCACTTTTGGAAGTTGAGTGGGGAAAAGATGGTAAAAATAAAGGTTTTTGGTGATGGGTCTCCAACCGCATCGCCCAAAAATCTATACTTATAATAAATCTGTAGAGAGGTCAATTCTGTACATGAAATATATTTTCAAAATAACTATCAGGTTGTGATTAGGGATCGATACTGATGCCAAAAATGCAATCAGTAAAATTTTTGTCTGTCTGTCTGTCTGTCTGTCTGTCTGTCGGTTTGTATGTTCCTTATGGAAACAAAAACTACTCGACGGATTTTAACGAAACTTGGTACAATTATTTTCCATACTCCTAGGCAGGTTTTTGTATACTTTCCAGCAGAGTAGTAAAGGGGAATTTTGGGAAATTTTGGGAAAACGGGAGAAGTTACTCCATTTTTTAAGCTTCCGTCGTGTGTGCAGCTTTAATGGTTAAACTTACATAGAAATCATGTATCACGGAAATATTCCTTATAAAATTATCTAAAAAAAATCCTAAACAGTTTATGTCTATCTTTTACGGTTGACTCACAATAACACGTGTAATTCCTGATAGCTTAGCAGTTCGGAACATTCTGATTATATTTGTTTACTCTTACGTTTGTAAACCTCTCACTCTTCCCTAATTTAAAAAAGGTAACATTATTACGTATTCAAAAAAAAAAGAATCATAGAAATCGGTAGAGAAACACCAAAATTATACATAAAATAAGCCATCGCGCCCGCAAATCTTTACTAATTTACATATAAGATACTAGATGGCGCCAGTAGTTGCATCCTACATCACGTAATGATTTATTTTTTAGATTGTTATAAATACTTCATAGCGTTTTATTCCAAAATTTGCTATTAAACGGAAATACTGAACCGTTCATTAAAGCGCATTCAAAATCACCAAACTACACTGTTTACGGAGTGCTATAAATTTAATAAATTGAAAACATTGCGCTGAATTTCACAATGCTTGAGCAGTGACTGAAGAAAGAAACCTCAGATATTTAAAAAAACAACGCTACCTGTGCGAAGCTGGGACGATCCACTAGTCCAATATAAAGCCCCAATACCGTAGGTAGTAGTAAAGGGGTAGCGACATTCTAAGCCGGCACTACACGGCAAAGCCGGCACAACACGGCAATAAATAAAATAAAATATTTGCTTGTGGTTTCGAAATAAAACATTTTAATTAAAAACTTGGCCCGTGTTAGTAGGAGTATTTCATTGACTCCGCAACTAAGTAATAAAAACAAAGGAAGAAAAGGAAATTTGTTTTAGTTTTATAGTATTACTTTTTCACCAAACTATATTCACGCCATCAAATCCCTAACCGAAGGTTGCCTGAAGTTTAGAATTAGAAATCCCTCGCCACGGTTTTCTATTTTTTGTTTATCTATCTACTTTCCAAAGTCGGCAAACTGCAGTATACATTTGACTCTTAATCAACAATTAGTAGTGTTTCAGGAAGTTTATCCATGTTAAGTCAATTTGCAAGCGATTACTGCTTACCAAGGCGGAGTACTTAAGTGCTATTGAAGTTTGATTGATCAAGCACACATATTACTCGTAAAGTGATTGATTTATGAATCACTTAGAATATATAATATGATTATACTTTGTTGTTTTATTCTTAATTTGACACATACTTTGAGCATAACTAAAGGGGTAAAGATGCGTGTTTGTTATGTTAAATACATGGATGCAAGTTTGTGTAATATATTTTCCATTAAATTAATATATTTCAAATGCATTATTCAGTGTAATGGCCTTTTACTCTTATGTATTTAAATAACTATCGGGAAACAGTCTTAATTGATTTTTTCTGTTGCTGTGTTTCTAAGACAAACTTTGGTTAAGTAATTTGAGAAAAAATCAGTGGTATATAGATTGCAGCCAGCAACAAATAGTTACCATGAAAAAAGATAACTTTCTGTTCCAACTGCTATAGATAAATATTTCACAATTCATTATTAGTTACAATATGATTAATTCTTCAAAAAACACATACACATACTTATATACTCACGGCTATAATTCCCTAGAAGGGGTAGCCAGAGCCAAGGAATTATAAATTCCTCAGCCACTTTTGGAACTTGAGTGGGGAAAAGGCGGTAAAATAAAGGTTTTTGGTGATGGGTCTCCAACCGCATCGCCCAAAAATTCAATAAAAAGCCCCAATACCCTTAAAAAAAAGTAACGCAGTATTGAATAATGACCCACCAGTTTTAGCATTAAGTATTTTAAGAAAAGTAGAAATGTCCTTATAGTTAAGTTACGTTTTAGTAAAGAATGCAAACTAGCATACACTCAGACATTAATGCAATTCGAGGTAACCAAAGATCAGCTAACATCATTACAGTTTAATAATTTGAAATGATGTAAAAGAAAACTTTATTGACTACCGTATAACATACGAGTAATTATAGTGTCAAAATATTCAATAGTTCTTAATGATCGGTTAAGTATCCTATAATATACATTTATAAATATTTATTTAAGTGATGTGGCTGCCAATTGTACATAACTTCAAGAGAGAATTTTTATTTAAATTTGCTATGTAATCATGAGTTATCTATTGTATTCCATTCTATATAAGACCTGGTAAGATATTTATACGTACCATAGTAAATGTCATCTAATTCGTGATACCTTTTCGTATTGACAGCTATTCTTCAGCTGCACAGCAGCACTGCTTAAATTGATACATTCTGAAACAAAGTATAGCAATATTAAACGGGTTCGGCACAAAATCAAGAAATATTTCAAGTTTTATAAAAGTAAGTCGTGGTGCAGAGTTTCATAGTGTGATAATAAACTTAGCAATATAAATAAAAGATGTTATTAAAGGAAAGAAAAATTTAGACACTGGCGGGGTTCGAACCCGCGACCTTCGGGTATACGCCCCCGTCGCTCTGCCAACTGAGCTACAGTGTCAGTTGGCATCCAGCGCGAAATTTCTCTATCCTTGGATGCCAACTGACACTGTAGCTCAGTTGGCAGAGCGACGGGGGCGTATACCCGAAGGTCGCGGGTTCGAACCCCGCCAGTGTCGAAATTTTTCTTTCCTTTAATAACATCTTTTATTTATGAGTAATAATCCCCACATGAGGAATTCATGTCAAAAAACATTAAATTATGTGATAGTTAGGCGTTTCCAACATTTGCATTCTATCTGAAAAGGT
Source organism: Bedellia somnulentella (assembly GCA_963576735.1). NCBI lineage: Eukaryota > Metazoa > Arthropoda > Insecta > Lepidoptera > Bedelliidae > Bedellia > Bedellia somnulentella. The sequence continues at coordinate 21,323,865 of OY755171.1, read as the reverse complement.
AGACAAGTGGCCGTCCGAATTAGTTAAATTCGGAGGTAGGAAACGCAAACACTACTTGAACGTGTAATAAAGTAAAATAATTTTTAACAAAAAGAAAACCGACTTCATAGAAAAACAACCGAAAATAAACAATCTAGTACTAAAAAGTACGAAATAAGTTTTTTAATTGAATATGAGTACTGTGATTGATACCTTAGCAATTTCTTTATTCCACACGCGTCAGTTCAACCTACCTAAATATTACAATTCTCTTAAATTAATTTGTGAGCCGGTGCCAGCCTCGATGATTATTGATAATAAGAAGTGTGTATTTCGCACTTCATATACATGTAAAATGTAGGGTACCTTGTAGTTGTAGGGTAAATTGATTTTTGTACGATATAATATTTTTTAGATTGTAATAATCAGAGATAGATAGCAGGGTGAATTTATTTTTGTTTGTCTGGCACCGACTCAAAAATTAATTTAAGGGAATTGTAATATTTAGGTAGGTTGAACTGACGCGTGTGGAATAAAGAAATTGCTAAGGTATCAATCACAGTACTCATATTCAATTAAAAAACTTATTTCGTACTTTTTAGTACTAGATTGTTTATTTTCGGTTGTTTTTCTATGAAGTCGGTTTTCTTTTTGTTAAAAATTATTTTACTTTACGAGTTTTAGAGATGGGTAGACCTGGCAAAGATGCCTCTCGGATGAGGAAGCGACAATTACTGTATTATTCTTCGTATTTCCGGTATTTCTATTATAGTACGATATTAAATAGGCTCAACCATATGTAACCTTACATTGTTCTTAAAATCCTTCGAAAGGCGATGGTCTTCAATTCTACATCTCAAGAAAGACTCAAAAGCTCACGCCGAATATCCCTAAAGGGGTTAGCAGAGGTAGTAATACTTCTGAATATCACGTGACATTGTCACCTGTTGTTCAGAGTACCCACGATTTATTAGGCAGTGTTCTCACGTTATACAGGGCAGGCCTATCGGCGTTTTGAACAAATACACTGTCACATAATTGTGAGTTTCGACAGTCCCCTCAATTTCCTGGAATGCCATCATCAGATCCTGGTCTCATGGTACTTTCTCGGTAACAATAACATAACAAAATGTTTAGTGAACCTGTACTTCTCTTCATAAAAGCTACGAAGAGGAGTATAAATCTATATATAATGTGGAAAGAACTGTTTCCTAATACCTAGTGATTGAGGATCCACACCTTCTATCATCAGCTCAGCAACATAACAATATGATTTTCAGAAGCAAATGCCAATATAAGTTCAGAAAATATGTAAAACGCGGTACATTTGCCTATAAAATTTGAGGGTTCCCCTCGATTTCTCCAGGATCCCATCATCAGACCCTGATATCCTCATCATGGTACCAATCCGGGAGTATCTTCTTTCGAATAAAAAAAAATAATCAAAATCGGTTCATAAATGGCGAAGTAATCGGCGAACATACATAAAAAAAAAAAAAAAAAAATATACCGGTCGAATTGAGAACACTCCTTTTTTGGAAGTCGGTTAAAAAAAAAAGAAACAAAGGATAGAGAAATTTCGCGCTGGATGCCAACTGACACTGTAGCTCAGTTGGCAGAGCGACGGGGGCGTATACCCGAAGGTCGCGGGTTCGAACCCCGCCAGTGTCGAAAAATTTTTCTTTCCTTTAATAACATCTTTTATTTATGAGTAATAATCCCCACATGAGGAATTCATGTCAAAAAACATTAAATTAGCAATATAATTTTACTGGTGGATTCTCCCAGTTTTACAGCGATATCTATAGTATATTTTTCAGATATCTGAAGTTTTGAGTTATATCCAACATCCAACATAAAGTTTTATAACGAACCTATAACTTTTCAAATTATGCAGGTAAAAGTGTAACAGCGTGTATAACAAAATTTGTCACAGAAACACAATTACGCTGGCTCCTCACTTGGCAATCTAAGCACGTCCGCAGGGTTACCTTCATCAAAACAACCATTAATAGTTGACTGCAAGGTTAACGAGGAGACTAGTATAGTTTGGAACCTGATTCATTCATCATGATATGATAATACATAAGCAAGAAAGCAAAGTGAAATTTATGTATCGGAGTGTTTTTTTTCTTACTGTGAGACTGAAACGAGGTTCAATGTAAATTAGAATTATTTATAAGAACCTATAAAATCACTTACTTTTGGTTCTGACAGGTAAAATTAGTGGTAAGTAAAATAATACACAGTCCTTAGTATAATAAATATCTTACCAACGTGTATGGATAGAACGTTGGCGGATAGGCTGTATATTTGACGTGAAGTGTTCGACAACATAGGAGTGTTAAGTTTTGTTCGTGGACTGCCCATGGTTTCATCTAGATCAAAATGTATAAGCAATATATCATATAATAGCTTATGTACACTTTCAAATCTTTCCCATTGTAGTGATTCGTCTTAGTGTGAGCATAAGTTTCATACTTAGTGTAAGCTTTGTATGAAATTCTATTACCAAATGCTTTCTTGGCAATAAATATCAATTTAGAAGACCCCAGGACAGAGGTATTAAAGAACGGCTCAGTAGTACTATGAAACTTTTAAGTTCAATAATTTACTGTAAAGGTTCTCCTTATCTTAGCAACCTTTATATAATTTTATCTATACCAGTAAAAAGTAATGTTAAGGGCAACCCTTTCTTGCAAATAAAAAATATCTTTTTCCTTCAACAAAGGCTTTTGAGTAAAAAGAAGTATTAACGAGCTTTTATCGCACAGATAAGAAATTAGTGATTTTGTTATTTTTTATGATTACGCGAATGCTGTTCTATACAATGGAGTCGTAACGAAGCTGTTTTTAGTGTTCCGTAGGTTATTACCAAGAGTAAAAACTCTTTGCATTCGTTATATTTTTCTATGTGCATACATATACTCACGGCTAAAAATTTCGAGTTTGATTTTTTATCACTAATAAAAATAGACAGAAGCTTTTGGAATTTTCGCAAGCTATACCAAATGATGACAGCTAAATGGAGGTAACAGAACTGCGTTCTCTCATTAAAAATACAAAGCTATAAAACAGAGTAATTATATATTTTGGTCTTTGAATTGATATTTTTATGAAGTAGATGTATAAATTTTTATGAACATATATAACAATAATAAATTATATCTGGAGCTCAGAACGGATGTAGGGGCGGTAGTCGCGGTAGCAAGGATCTGCTCCTCATTGATGCGGTCGTAGGCCAACTGGTCAAACGCAACCGTCGGAACTTCTCCGAAAGCTGGATAGACTACTGGAAGGCGTTCGAATCGGTACCTCATTCATGGCTTATGAGTGAGGTCCTCGAGCTGTACAAAATTTATAGTACAGTTCGACACTTCCTCGGGAAATGTAAATGGTACTAGAGGACGATCCTAAGTTTAGACGGACGCGGATGACCAAATTGATATAAGGCGAGGGATTTCCCAATTTATAATAAACCAAGTAGTACTAAGATTGTGTCTATTTTGCAACAAGCTTATAACGATACTGACTGGAAACAATGTTTATAGTAATAAAAGCCAATTTTTTGTATAGTTTTTTCTATAGAATGATTAATTGCTGATGCTACCGAGGTAAATTAAAATAAATTACTTTATCTGTAATATATGTTTTGGGGGATTGAATTTAAGACTTCTAGATTTGAAGCCAAGCGCTTCACTACTAGACCACAACAGTAGTGTTATACGAGTTTATCCAAGAAAAGGATAGCTAGAGCTTTTAATCAAACCATGCTTTACCAATTTCAAACGTTATGGTTAATTTGAATCCTCTAAAATATTCTAAATCCTTCTGAATTAGGAGTTGCAGACGTTTAAATAAAAACCATGTTTCAATTTATTGATACAGCATAAGGTTTATCTAGTTCGTTATTTTAGCTAGCCTGTGTAATTTCAACGCAAGTGCTATTTGCCCAAGAAGACTAAGGTTGGCAATGCATTATTCATGTGAATTCGTTTAGTCTCTGACCGGGAAGATATACTCTGAAAAATAGAGCGAGTACATAATATAAGAGAAACTTGCTCATAATCATTGCCTGCTATGTAGTCTCGGCTGCTGTGTAGTGTCGGCTTAGAATAGCACTTCCCCATTGCTTCCGGTGGGTGCACGTAAGAGGTGACTAACGGTATTGGGGGCTTTTAAGGGATTTTCGGGCGATGCGGTTGAAGACCCATCACTAACAACCTTTTCCCCTCACAACTTTCCAAAAGTAGCTGAGGAATTTCTAATTTCTTAGCTCTGGCTACCCCTTCTAGGGATTTATAGCCGTGGGTATATGTATGTATGTATTTTGCTCATGAAGTGAATTTAAATGCACCAAATGTAGACATATTCTCAACTCAAACGTTCACGCCCAATATCCGAGAAGGGGTTTGGCAGAGGTACTAATACTTCACATCACGTGACTTGTCTTGTCACTTGGTGCTTAGAGTACACCACGTTTTGCTTGAACCAGTGGACTCGAGTGATTGGGGGCAGGCCTATCGTCGTTTTGTACGAATACACTGTCACGCATGTAAGTACAACTCAGCCTTGTGGGTTTCCTCACGATGTTTTCCCGCACCGACCGTTAACAACCATGATAACTCAACCACACATATGTCTTTAGAAAAGGCAAATTGGTGTAGGCCCGACTCAGGATTTGAAACCTGGCCTGTCTGCATGACGGACGGAAGTTCTTATCCATTGAGCTATTACGGTTATTAAAACTAAGAAGTGATATACTTTGCTTTCGATCTTTTGAGTATATGTATGTATAAATAATTATCAAAAATGTTGTGTTACCTTACCTTCTTTAAATACTAATTAATACAATTTACCATATTCTACATATGTTATACGGACGACAATTTGTCTTATTCGGACGAAGCAGAAATGGGAAGTTCGTTTCACTCATTGTCTTCAATAAACAGAGTGAGGAAGCTATAAGATTTTATTATATTTTAATACATACATATACTCACGGCTTTAAATCCCTAGAAGGGGTAGCCAGAGCTAAGGAATTAGAAATTCCTCGGCCACTTTTGGAAATGTGAGTGGGGAAAAGATGGTAAAAATAAAGGTTGTTGGTGATGGGTCTCCAACCGCATCGTCCAAAAATCCCCTAAGAGCCCCAATACTGTTAGTCGCCTCTTACGAAAATCCACCGGAAGAAATGGGGTAGAGCTATTCTAAGCCGACACTACACAGCATTTTTAATATAAATGCGCATATTCATCTCAATAAGATGTGAAATTTGTTGTTTTCCGTCAGTTGATTTTTGAATGACATTTGCCAAGCAATTTATAATAACGAGTGCCGGCTTAGAATATCGCTACCCCTTTCTACCTACGGGTGTCGTGAGAGGCGACTAAGGTTATTGGGGTTTTTTATTGGATTTTTGGGCGATGCGGTTGGAGACCCATCACCAAAAACCTTTATTTTACGATCTTTTCCCCACTCAATTTCCAAAAGTGGCTGAGGAATTTATTTCCTTAGCTCTGGCTACCCCTTCTAGGGATTTATAGCCGTGAGTATATGTTATGTTATGAGTGCATTATGTAATAAATTAAGATGTTATAAAGATTTTTTCTTGTATTTTTCAATTAGTTTTCGAGGTCCGCTGTGTCGTAAATTGTGTCAGGAGACGTTTTATGATGTTAAACGCAAACTCAGAGATCTATTTTACTTCTTACTCAATGAAATCTTTGAAATCGTGAGGGTTTTCATTTGATTTACAATCCTGGGTTTTATTCCTTGTATTCGGAAGTATTTTATTACTATCAGATAAAGGTTTTAAACCGGTCTTAGTGGATGAATATAAATCGTATGTTTGATTAATGAATCAGAAATATAAATATTCATTTCTATAAATTTATATTTTCCAATGAGTATTTTTATTTGAAAAAAATATATGAAAAATATTTAATTAACACTGTACGGAAAGAAGGACTAAACAATCAAAACCAAAATAATGCCACTATTGCTGAAGGTACTCTATTTAGTTGCGAAACTTACATTTGTAGACTATTAAGTTCAAAACGAAGTTATATTTCAAAGGTGGCGTAGTAATTTATGGAGTAGTCTTTCACATGTTCAGTTCACTTGGCCTTTATACAAGCGAAGGTTGACTCCATTGTAGAGAGATATAATTATTATCTTATCGAAATAAGGAATGAAAGTTGATGGTTGGTGAGAAGATGGAAGAGCCGTTATAAAGAAACAAAATACGTGCAAAGTGATTGATGCGTTTTTAAGGTTGATGTTACTTTAGAATAACACTACCCTATTTCTGTCGGTGGATGTACGCAAGAGGTGACTAACGGTATTGGGGCTTTTGAGGGAGACCCATCACCAACAACCTTAATTTTGACATCTTTTCCCCACTCAACTTTCCAAAAGTGGCTGAGGAATTTCTAGTTCCTTAGCTGACACCATAAACAGTGTCGAGGCAGTTTATAATTATTTGTTGAATATTCATGTTATGGCAACTGTAATTCACTAAAGATAAATATTTACATACATATACTCACGGCTATAAATTCCTAGAAGGGGTAGCCAGAGCTAAGGAATTTGATATTCCTCAGCCACTTTTGAAAAGTTAAGTTGGAAAAAAAATGGTAAAATAAAGGTTGTTGGTGATGGGTGTCCAACCTCATCCCCCAAAAATTCTTTAAAAGCCCCAATACCGTTAGTCACCTCTTGCGTACACCCACCGGTAGAAATGGGGTAGTGCTATTCTAAGCCAACACTACACAGCAAATATATTTTTATACATATCAAAACACAATATCTTTACAAAAATAACTAAACAGTTTTACTCAAAATACATTTGGCGATCTCTTCCTTATTACCTTTCGATGGTAAGGATACCACACATTACAATATTGAATAATGTATGAACGGGTTTAACATAGCTAATAATTCACTCGGACGCAGCACCTTAATCTCGCATCTGAGTTCCACCGGGTGTCTACTACGTTGCGATGTGAACTGTTTGAGAAGGCTCGATGGATCGCTCCTATCTGATTAACGGATTAGTTTAATGTGTTAATTTTATTCCGTTTTCAAAACGGATAACCTGTGGTTTTGTGATGATGTTTCGGTGTTAATTGTTGAGATAAAAATTTTGTTTTAAAAATACACTATTTAATCATATTTTTTGTATCGTTGTAAAGTTCTTAATTTTAAATAGATATTTGACATGTTGATGATTTCGTGGCCTAGTTGGTGGGTGACAGGCTAGAGGTCTTAGGTTTAAATCCCGCTGCGAGCATTCATTTGTATGGAGAATATAAATGTGTGTATCGAAAGTTTGGATAGTGTGTAATATATTTTCAAGTTAGTGCCTCTTACCACAAGTTACTATTGCCTTTTATACAGACAATTTTATTCTGTGTGTTGTGTTTACTACATTTATAAAATACATATATAAAAAAGATACTCATTACTACAAACCCGAAATACATCATTGTACACATCAACTACTATATTATATTGCTTGCTTATTCATATCTAGAATAAAGATACCAAATCCCGCGCGTTAATTACAGCAAGCTCTTCAATCGGTTATTAGGTCTCTGCATTAAGCAAACTAATAGACGACAGTCTAAACCGCATTGGTATTCATGAATCCAGTTCAAAAACAACGTTAAACATAATTAAAAAGCATATCTACTTATTATTTGCATGAAAGCGGCGGAACTAAACATGATTAGAATATTCCTATTAATTGTAGGAAACTCACCGAGTCCCCCGGGGGGCGCTCTCGTCGTCTGGGGGTGGCGTAGTAGGCGATGACATGGACAGAATTACAGTTTTTATGGAAAACTAAGCTGCGTTGCATAAGCGTACGGATTTTTTGTATCTTTGAGTACAACTTAATGCTCATTTGCCGTTGTGGTGTGATGCTTAAGTATATCATAAGCCACAGTATATTGTTATATAAACTTGATCGGCCACTAATACTACAAAATAAAAAGTAAGTAAAAACGGCACAAAAAACATTACTTCACTCAGTCTTTCTCCTTCAAAGAAGTAAATGAGAACTTCGGAATTTAAATGATTGATTTGCAATATGGAGGGCTATTCATAACAAGATCGTTTCTGTCATCATTGTTCTCAGTTTAACTGCAGGAAACTATTGAGTAATCTTTGGACATTGACCCATTGATCATGCAACATTTTTTTTAGTAAGATGTCACAATAATTTTGGTAAACTCAAATTTCCAATGAAAATTTCAGTTATTAGAAACTGTTCAATGTAATAAAGTGTTCATTCAAGTCTAATCTGGGTTAATAATTAAATAATTTTCCTCAATGAGCCTTTAAATTCCAAATTTTCGCTTGTTAAAGAGTTAAATTGGACGAACCTCTTAACATATATTGTTCAATCAGATACGCGTAAAGATTTAACGTAAATTGTAACCCTTGCACTTTGGCTGGCTCGTCTGGGCATTTCGCTTGACAGATTTTACCGTTAAATTTAATATTGGTCGGTTTAAACATTGCAAATTTAATCATTTTGAATGCAAAGATGTTTTTCAATGGAATCCATATCTTTTGTTTGTAGGTGGCATTTTTGGCTATGCTTTAAATGAAGTATATTATGAATAAAATAACTGCACAAACATATAAATAAGCTACAAATATTTGACTCTGAATTCTCTATAACAGGGGAAAAACTAGCACTTCTTATCTTATAGCCAAAACTTTTTGGTCAACGCCAAATGATATTGCAATCTGTAACAAATTCATACATTCATATGCTATAAGTCCCAAATTGAAATATGTAACAAATATACACCAAATATATCCTTATGGTTTACACAAAAACGTATCGGCCGGCTGTCATAAATGACGACATTTGCTGAACTTGGCAACATATACTCGTAACACCATGGACGCTTCCCATCAAAATCTTGACTTCATCAACTGTAAAACGGACAGTAACACGACGATCCGTCAAGACATTTTTTTCAACTTTTTTAATCATTTGGTTAGCGACTACTACTACTACAAAGCGCAACCGTAGAATTTGGAGGTGTATTAATCTTTAGTGTAGCTCTTAAGTCTTGACTTGCCTGATCGGTACTAAAATTTTTCAAGAAAAGATATTTTTAACCGCGTGAGCCTTTATTTTCTCATTTTTTAAGAAAACTTTCCGACACGATGCAAACAAACGACTTTTATTGATAAAAAAACAAAAGGCAATGGATTTCTTTCTTTATTATCATTATATGAATGTCTGGGCTATGCTTGCCAGTAATTATTTTTTTTCTATCCAAGAAGTATATATCTTATTCTCACCATTTATTGAACACCCCCCGTTTATATTGTGAAAAACTTATATAAATAATAAAACGGTATAAAATAATAGGTTTCTTGTGCCAATTGAATATTCCTTGAAATTATTATAAATATTTATAATTAAAGCATTTATTGCCTTAAGATATAAAGTTTATTTCGGTGTGTACGTCAACTTGATAACGATCTTCTTAAAAAACGTCACTGAAAATCATTCATTTATGATTTATATAGACAGGCAATACACATTTTTTACAAACCAGACCGACCTAAACGTTGGGAGGTGAAGTCCATTTTGAAAAGTTATGCTCAATTTATCAATCAGACATTCAATGAAACGCAAAGGCGCCGGATGTTTAACCAAATAGAACGAAATCTAAAGACATAAGCACCTAACTTTCACGTATATATTTATTTATTAAACAGTACTTTATAGACATCACTATTTATTCGCTATGTAGTTTCGGCTTAGAATAACACTACCCCATTTCATCCCTTGGGTGTTCATAAGACGCAACATTTACTTTCGACTTTTTCCCACTCAACTTACAAAAGTGGCTCAGGATTTTTTATTCCTAAGCTCTGGCTACCCCGGCTGGGGATTTATAGCCGTGAGTATATTTATGTATGATTGTATTGCTAGTAATTTTCTGCTTGATGAAATTTATGTCTCGAATATGAATGTTATATTTTTATGATTAGTAAGAAACGACAGTTATTATCGTTTTAAGTTTGAAATCTAACCACAATAATAATATTTTTGTTTAAAACACACCACACATTATACACATGATATTGGACGTCACCAGTAGCATTGACTGCGATAAGATGCAGGCCGACCTCGATCGCCTTGGCATATACTATGAACAGAACAGAATCTCTGTAAACGCAAGTGAATGTGTTCAAATATCCTTCTCCAGATGCCCCGAGCCTGTTGTATATCAATACGCAATTAATAATCATCCAATCACTCGCGTTGAATCTATCCGTGATCTAGGTGTCATTCTCGACAGCAAATTGACATTCCAAAAGCATATTGAGAACATCGTTGGCCGAGCCTTTCGTAATCTCGGCTTTGTCATTCGGATCTGCAAGCCTTTCAGCGACATAGGGTGCGTAAAAAAGATCTATTATGCGTATGTTAGGAGCATTTTAGAATATGCATCATGTATCTGGTCTCCGAACTACATTACTTATATCCAGCGTATTGAGCGTATTCAGTCCAAATTCTTGAAACACCTGAATTATAGATCTCATATACAGGGTCACTCGTACGAAGAATCTTGTCGACAGCATCACTTCATAACTCTTGAAGATCGCAGAGTATTGTTGGATATGATGGTGCTCCACGATATCCTTTCGGGCCGCCTCGATTCTCCCACGCTACTATCAGAGTTTTCTTTTTGTGTTCCTCAACGACGTACTCGCCATACATCCAATAGATTATTCTCCATTCCTCTCGTTCACACCAATTATGCCCAAAATTCTACCTTAGTCTTGCCTCTGTATTCAATAAAAAATTTAGCGGCTTAGATCCGTTTTCTACCTCCAAAGCCAAGTTCCGTCATGACATCATTAAATTTTTAATAGAGGATGATGAGGGAAACAAGTGATAAAACATGCACACATACACACACACACACACACACACACACACACACACACACACACACACACACACCTTCATATAACAGTTATACTCTTCATATTGCACTTTATTATCTCCGTTTTGTTATTTTTTACCCACTTTTCAAATCTAAATGTAGATCATATTTTATTTCACATTTATGGGTTATGTCTGTTACTAAGTTAAGTTTAAGTCTAAGTTTAGTTAGTTTTAACTGCTAAGTTTTTCTTCTTTGTAAGTATTGTCGGAATTTTCTGTGGATATCTGTCACTGGCCTTATGTTTGTACTTTGTTAACCATTATGTTATTTTAAGTTATATGTTGTTGATGTCCCAAATAAAAATAAAAAAAAAAAAAAAAAAATACAACAATGCAACGGTGATATTAGTAGAGGACAGCCACGGAGGAACACTTGGAACAAATTGAGAGTGTGCTCAAAAAGGCAGGTGTCCGAAGTATGAAGAATAAAAGACCATGTATGAAAGATTGATGAATGTAGACGAAGCTAGAGAGGTTCGCCAGGATCGGATGAAGTGGCGATCAATAGTATCTGCCTACCCCAATTATTAGGAATTAACGGCGTCAGTATATCTATGTATGTATGTAATGTAACGGGAAAAAAAAGTGGTATAAACGGAAACGATTGCTGTACAAAAAGACGCGTATCAAATCCACATGAAATTTATAACAACATATTTTTTATGGACGTCAACCACAATCCGAAAAACCAATTCATCCAATAGAACCCCAAACAACTGATTGAAAACCCTCAGAATTTATTTGAATTGAGTTAACTTCACTAAATCGAAAACTGCTGTCTCTTTTTGTTTGCCATCTTAACTTCAGTCGAGTTTGTAATTGTAACTTTGTTTTGAAATTATGAATCACTGAGTGAGGTGTGTTTGACATGGAGTCTAAATTAAATATAGCAGTATCTAAGATTTAACTTTTACTAAAATAACAACGTAGTATAATAAAACTCAGCTGCAACTGTACTTATTATTTTATTTTCCAACAATACACTTGATCTCCCTTACAGTCTACATCTTCCTTCTACAACCGATTGAATGTGAATGATCGCCGATAACCGAATGAACTGTCTTTTATAACAAAACTACGCAGTGTTGCCAGTTATTACTGACAAATTAAACCGATGGCATCAATGAAATACAATTTTAGTCTAGTTCAGCTACAAAACCCTACAGTAGGCAAGTAGGTACGTAGGTAATACTAAGATACAAATATCAAGGTTAGTATCAATTGCAATTTGCCTATTACTAACGAAGGTTTTCCTATTCCGTTGCCGTGTAGTGTCGACTTAGAATAACACTACCCCATTCTACCCGTGGGTGATTGTAAGAAGCGACTAAAGGTATAGGGGCTTTTTAAGTGATTTTTGGGCGATGTGGTTGGAGACCCGTCACCAAAAACTTTTATTATTATTATCTTTTCCCCAATCAACTTCCAAAAGTGGCTGAGGAATTTATCATTCCAAAGCTCTGGCTACCCCGTTAAGGGATTTATAGCCGTGAGTATATGTATGTATGTATGTATGTTTTCCTATTCCTAGATGTTGTTCATTTCCACCATCCCGGAAAAGCAGTCGCAGGGCGGTGTTGGGGTTTTGTGGTAAACATTGAAGATTGAGAGTTGGTTGGCAAAGGTAGCGAATATAAGTCAACGTCAGCCAATAGAGTCCACAGCTGGACATAGGCCTATGCCAAAGATTTTCATAACCATCATTCCCGTGCTGCCCTTGACTCGATGGAACCCGCAACAACCCTATTTAGAAGCTATAGTCTCTTAACCACTGGACCACGGACATAATCGAATACTAAATATTTAAATTTGAAAAACTTATATTAATATTGCATTAGGCTACGACGCGACAATAATGTTTCTTCTGTAGACGTAAGTAATCAGCTACGTAGTACTGCTACACGTCTAATAAACAGTAGTGCACATGTCGACCTCACATCCCGCCAGGGAGAGCTCGGAACGTGCAGTTGACAGGTGTCATCCAGTTCCATCTATTATGTAAATGATTCTTATGATTCCCAACCTTTAAAAAATCTTGAGTTGTGTTGTCAGCTGAATTGATTTTACTAACAGTTATCTCGTAGAATAATAATTACTAACCTATTTGATGTGCTACTTGTAAAGAAAGAAAAATCTATAAAATATATGGATGCGAGATTGTACATAAAATTCAAGCGCAAAATACAAGTGAGTTATATTATTAGTTTCATTTTAATTGTAAGTACCGCAGATGTTACATCATTGGAAGACCTTAACTACTTAGTCTATCCGATGGGGATTAATGGCGTCCGTATAAACGAATATGAAGGAAATATTAGATTGAAACGAATGTTGTGATTATCTCTATATACTCGTATATATATGATATGACCTGAATACTCTGACAGTGGCCCCTAGAGGAATCAGTGAGTTTAATGAGGCTAATATGATAATTTCAAATAATATTGAGTGCTGGAAATTTTATGCAAATATAAAGTAACGATGCTTCGTCAGTGTATTATGGATTGCATCAGAACTGAATCAATGAATATCAATACGTATTGGACTGTTTCATTGGTTTGATTAATTCAGAGCAGACTATAATCATTTTGATTATTTTAGGTATGGAGCAAATATATGAAAGAATTTATAACCTAGGAAGTAGAAGAAAATATCTCAATATGGAGATGAAAATAATAAATAATACTTCATCTGCGTAATGTGATATAAATCATTATAAAACTATTGAAAACATTTTTTAACAAAAATTAAACAAGAAAAACATCTGAAGTATTTATCAACTCAAATCAACTCAAACGTTCAGGACATATAACCCCGAAGGGGTTGAATGAGGTATTAATATTTCTAACATCAAGTGACATTAATAAATTAAGAATAAATAAAGGATAGAAAAATTTCGACACAGGCGGGAATCGAACCCGCGACCTCAGGTATACGCCCCGACGCTCTGCCAATTGAGCTACCGTGTCAATTCTTCTATCCTTTATTTCTTTTACACGTTTAAGTAGTGTTTGCGTTTCCTACCTCCGAATTTTTTTACTAATTCGGAAAGCCACTTGTCTACCTTTTCAGATAGAATGCAAATGTTGAAAACGCCTAACTATCACATAATTTAAATCTTTTTGTTCATCTTTTTGTTTTGCAGTTACGATACTTCACGTAGGCGCCGTCGATATCTTCTATCTAAGGTTATATAACACAGTAAAAAGATAAAACTAAACAGTCATAACATAAACCACGGCCGAAACAAATTATATGGTGCTGGCTGAAAATCAGCGCCACGGTTGGTACAATCATCATATGTGGCAGCGTACTGAGCTCATCAGGTTCATCCACGCGGCACAAAGGGCCAGGCTCGGCACGCGCGGGATGGGCGTCGGGGTTGCCCCCATGGCCCAGCTTCGTCACGGGGGGGAACGTCCCCCCCGGTCATTGGACACCTCCCCAGGCGATAGAGGGGAGGGGTGACTATACCCATTTCTGGGGATAGCCACTAAGGAGGGTGAGGGAGGGTTAGGATACGTGTTACGCACCTCACCCTCGGGACTGATGTCGGGGCAGTTGGAAGTGGAAGGGGCGGTCCCCGGGGTCGCGTGTCTTGCGACTCCGGGGAGCGTGCGAGTTCCCGAGGCAGCGGTCGCCCGTCGGGCGGTCGTGCGTGTAGCGGGGCGGTCGTGCGTGTAGCGGGGCGATTCCGCGGAGGTGCTCGTGGTCACAGTTGTCCGCCCGGTCGAACAGACGACGGGCCAACCCCACCACGAATTCCTCCACGGTCTCGACCCGGAGATCACGGTGAATCGTGCTATTACGCACGTGCCGCCCGGCTTTCACCAATTGGCGGAGCACCGTGTTCTGGACCCTCTGCAAGCGTAGCTTGTTCTGGGCGGAGAGAAGGCCATACAAGGCCGGCGCCGCGTAGGTCAGGCGGGAGCGTATACATTTTGCATATCGAGGCGTACTGAGCCAGTCACCAATTCACTGCATAGGGCTTCATTTTCTGTTCTAGTTTTTACTTATATTCTTTTGTAATAACTGTTTATCACTATGTTTTATTTTTACTTGTGTGTATTCCTGTGCACTTAATAGTTTATTCCGTCTTTCTTTCTAAACATTATTTGCTTTAATTAAAACTTTATTTCGTTGTATAGCCGCGAGTTTACCTAAAAAAAGCTTCAACCGTTTAAATTACGAATTTAATAAAAAAAATATATGTCTCAGACTGTCCGGCTACCGGGCAATTAAATTAAACTTTAGAAAGTAATTCAATTTCAAGTTTTGTGCGCTAACTTCGTTCCGAAGTTTAACTTTTCCAAGCTCGCTAAGCAAGATACGGAAGGCAAAACCGGCCTTTGTCCAACTGATACCTGTCTGGGAGTCAAATGTCCTTTCCCGTCGTGTAAAGATCTCCCTCTTTGAATCCGTGGTGAAATCCGTTCTGCTCTTTCGCTGTGAAACGTGGAGAGTGACAAAGGGGCTGACGAATAAGCTCCAAGTCTTTGTTAATAAGTCCCTGAGGTCGATCCTCCGTATTAACTGGCCAGTCACAATCCGGAACGTGGACCTGTGGAACCAATGCCAGCAGACTCCGTTGTGACTGACATCGCACTGAGAAAATGGAGGTGGATGGGGTGCGCATTTCGAAGAGGGACCACAAACGCCAGCATCGCTTTCGAGTGGAAACCAAACGGTACGGAGCGCGAGCCTGCGGCCGTCTCGTACCCACTTTTCTTATCAATTTCTTATCAGCAAGATAAAAGTTCGTTAATACCTTTTATTCAAAAGCCTTTGTTTTTGTTGAAGGAAAAATATGTCTTTTTATTTGCAAGAAAGGGCTTAGCATTCGTTTTTTACTGGTATAGATAAAATTATATTAAGATTGCTAAGATAAGGAGAACCTTAACTGTATATTATAGAATTAAAAAGTTTCATTATTATTCATAGCAGGTAGTACTAACCCGTTCTATATTATCTCTGTTCTTGGGGTCTTGTAAATTGTTGTTAATTCAGTATGCAAAGTTTTACTAGAGTGATGCTGATTACAAAACTATTTCGAGATATTATGGTTTTAAACAATATTTTCTTGGAATTAAATCAAACGCTCCGTGCGACTGCCTCCGTGGTCTCGTGGTTAAACACTTGGTTTCAAGTTCGGAGGTCTCGGGTTCGATTCCCGGGGGTGATAACGTTACAAATTTATTTTGTAAGATTTAACCCAGTCTGGAAGGATATTGCAGGCTTTAATCACCTGATTATCCGAAAATTAAGATGATTGCGGCCAACCCGCAGATGGCCAGCGTGGTGGACTATGGCCAAAATCTCCCTATATAGGGTAGGCTCGAGCCCCTTGGTGGGGACGTATATGGGCTGTGAGGAAATCAAACAAATCTATGAAGAACTTTATTTTATCAAAAAACTGTAACAGTGTTTGACATTCAATGTCATTTCAAAGACAATCGTTTTTGCAGTTTATTAATAAAATACTGAAAATCATAGGTTTATTTAATATAATATCGTAATAATATCATTGTGGAAATCAGCATATATTGTACCCATTTTCAAAGCAGGTCACACGGGCGACTGCAGGAATTATCGCCCTGTCAGTATTTTATCATGTTTCTCCAAACTATTTGAATCATTTGTCTATGATACATTAAGTTTTCATATGAAATCGTTTATTGTGCCTGAACAGCATGGTTTTGTTAAGGGAAAATCAACGGTATCTAACCTCATTGAATACACTAACTTCATAAGTGCAGCATTCAGTGCGCGTGCTCAAGTTGACTCTATATATACCGATTTTTTTAAGGCTTTCGATAGACTAATTCATCGTATTATTCATGGAAAACTGGAAGCATATGGCATCCATGGTAGTCTTCTACGTTGGCTGAAGTCATATCTTGATAATAGAACACAACTTGTAGCTTTAAAAGGGTATCTATCGAAACCTATCCTTGCAACTTCCGATATTCCACAGGGATCATTACTAGCTCCGCTTCTTTTTAACATTTTTATCAATGATCTTGTAAATAAAATTAAGAATCCGTGTCTTTTGTACGCCGATGATTTAAAAATATTTAGAACTATTTATTCTTATGAAGACTGCAAGAATTTACAAACTGACCTCGACACATTGAACAATTGGTGTCTTCAAAATAGAGTCAGTTTGAATCTAAAAAAGTGCTTTGTCATGTCATTTTCTTTAAAGATCAATACAATAGACTTTGACTACAAAATAGATAACACCACAATAGAAAGGAAAAGCGTTGCCAAGGATCTCGGGGTTTTACTCGATACGGAATTATCTTACAGTGAACAGTGTAATACTATTGTCAATAAGTGCTACAGACTAATTGGTTTCATTTCCCGAAATACCAAAGATTTTCAAAACCCTATTAGCTTGATAAGAATCTATAAATCGCTAGTACTAAGTCAAATTGAATATGCATCATCGATTTGGGCACCATTTTACAATATATTCATTGACAAGATAGAATCGGTTCAAAAACGCTTTGTAAGATTATTATGTTCACGGTTTGGACTGAGAAGAAAATTAAAATTATATGAAGAACGTTGTCAACACTTCAAACTTGATATTTTATTTGAAAGAAGGCAAATACTCGATCTCACTACGCTGCATAAAATAATTAATGGCTCACTTTCGACTTCTGTTCTGTCTCATATAGACATCAATGTCCCCCGGAAGACATTCCGCCATGCTCGCCCGTTTATAGTGCCAAGTGCAAGCTCAAATGTCGTAAATAATAACCCCATCCATAGAATGTGCCAATTATATAACTCCATTTGTAATAATAAAGAGGAATTGACTCCTCCTGACATTTATCATGACTCTCTACGTTCGTTTCGTAACAAATGTAAAGAAATAATGTAATACAATAACAATATATTTACAATAACTAAAGCTTTAGTTTTAGAAAATCAATTTAATTTAATTTTATTTCATTATTATATTGTTAATATTTCAATTTTATCTAAATTAATTTATAATATTTTTGTTTGTGCTTCTCTTTTAAAATATTTTTACACACGAATTCCACTGAATAAAATTTGTTTAATCTTTATTTTGAATTATTTATATATTTTTTTAGTATTGTAAATTAGTTCAACTAAATAGGTAATGTTGTGCATGCTGTTCTGGTACTGCATCTGAATAAAACGTGTACATCTTATGTAAATTATAATATAAATGATGTTGTACTGTGTGCATGCCTAATAAATAAATAAATAAATAAATAAATGGCAATAAAGCTACTTATCTAAACACTTTCAATATTTGCACACAATAAATGCGACGCCCAGTGTAAGGTTCACCTTGAACAAGATAAATATTGTTTAAAATTAAAGTTTAAAACATAACATAACATGTTATGTTATGTTATATTTTTTTACAAGTAATAACCACTTTTTTTCTATAAATTAGTTACACAGAAATAAATTATAATGAATTGTATAAAATAATTATTTTTCTATGAACAACGTCATATTTTAACGAATATTGTATAGTTTACTATCATTTAGCCTGAGTGTTATTATCGATACAATTCTCAAAACTGTTTTTGAGGATTAATAAGCGTTAAACCCTTACGAATTATTCATTTATACATGAATACGATTCTCCAAATTGCGTTTCTGCATCCCGTCGAGTGCTCGCCACGGTTTGTTAAGGCTTGCTGGATCTCTCGTGTCACAAAACTGCTAGGCGCCGTCTCTCAATTGCATTTTGTTTTTAAATCGGATTATTCTACGATTCGCCATTTCACTGTCTAGTATTTTGTGACGAAACGATGACTCTATTTGATTGAGTTAGAGGTTTTGTTTGAAAGTAATCGGTAGCGAAAATTTTTACTTGGTATATTTATATACTTAAATGAATACGTATCAAATATAAATGAAAAGACTTTAAGAATTGTTTTATTTAAATCGTTTTTTTGGCAAGCATTAATTTTTCATTGAACTTTGTCCTTAGAGTCGTACATTTGTTTCAAATATTTAGAATTACATCAATTACTTATTTCTTCCTAAAAGCTCAAACGTTACTTTGAAACAATGATTTACACAGCATAGTCATATAAGGTTGGTATGGGTTTTTTTCGGTAGAGTGTTACCCCGATTTTTTTTAGCTTAACAACTTGTTAAACTAACGTCTTGTTAATTGGATGTAATATTTTATTGTTTAGATCTTAGCATGAGAAACGTGATTTAGGGCTGGGGCGGTATAACTAATCGCGTTTCACTCAGTGTAATTTTAGTCTGTCTGTTTATCTGTCTGTTTAGTCTAGCAACCTCTGATTGGGATTTATAGCCATGAGTATATGAAATTAGGCGTAGAAAGCAGGTGAGTATATTACCTCATCTCTTTCTCGGTATGCACCGCAACGCGAGTAAGGGTACGAGTATAGCCATAATTTATTGTTGATATGTCGTACCCAAATTAGTACAATATTTTACTAATGATTATTGAATTTTTCAATTTCAGCTACCCTTTTTGGAGAGCTAAAGTTGTGGGATTACTGTTAGAGCGCACACTATAGCGGACTCAATCGCACATAGCAGCGTCTCACTTATATTCCTACATCGCGATATGTAAGTGTTTATCGAACTAAGCATAAACACAAATTATAAATTGGTACACAGCAGGGTGTACCTGCCAGTATATCTTTGCTGTTCCCACAGTGGTGACTTCTCGATAAGAACACAAGCTTCCTTCTACTACATTTATCGATCTACCCTCAACTTCTACTCCTCGCTTACCTCACCACACCACTCTTTAAGCAGAACATCTACAGGCACGTAATCACCGGCCTCACTGCTCACACTGAACTTGGTAATTGGTAATAAGTACCTTCTTTTTCTAAGCTTTGATATCATTTATAGACTAGGAAGGGAGTAATGTGGGAGTACTGCTAGAGCGCACACTATAGCGGACTCAGGGCAGAAACTGCGTTACGCAAGTGCGCGTCGCGGGTTGGGTCAGATTACGCTGGTCGCTTCATAGTTGAATGGGACTGACCACTATCAGTAGACCTCACACGCCGCGTCCACGGGTGTTTAGAAGAGCAGTCAATTTACATTGGTCAGGGCCTAATCTACTATGAAGCGGCCAGCGTAATCTGAACCGACTCGCGCGTGCACACGCGTAAAGCAGTTTCTGCCCTAACTCACACATAGCAGCGTCTCACTCATATTCCTACATTGCGGTATGTAAATTTTTATCGAACTAAGCATAAATACAAATTATAAGTTACACAGCAGGTACACAGCAGGGTGTACTGGCAAGTATATCTCTGCTGTTCCCACAAAGTCATGTAGTGTAAGTGTGTAGTTATGTATGTCAGTTCACGACGTGAACTTAAGTTGAGCGCTGTGGCCAAGAAAATTTATGAAAGACAAACTTGGGCACCAACACAGCTCAAACTATGTGAAGCAACAACCTTAAAGTCAAAACTCAGAGCAAAGTTCATCTGCAAGGAAACACTGCAAGGAAATCTTTTTTTCTCAGTATTCAATTCTCAATAAAAAAATGTAATAAATTTGGTAATCACGTATACATATCATTTGAATTTAATGAGAATATTTCAATTGGTTCAATATACCTAATATAGATCGCGTGATTCCGTCGTTTATGTGCTGTAGTGGCCATGACAGACAGATTGACTTGTGAAGGTTATTTTGTAAATAAATTCTCGGATGTTCAAATACGATAGTACATAGTGAGGGTGTCGGAGCAACGAGCCCCTTCGAGATTGCTCAAGTTATTGAAGATAGTTGGGTATTTAATATAATATCCATGTGCTCGTCACTTGACTAGCTGTGAAATTGAGATGCAAGTAAATTGACCCCTAGTCACCTGGCGTGTTATTTAGTTACGCCAAAATCTATCGGCGGTCGTTGTTCAGTGTGCAAATATTTTTTTCATGTCTAGTTTTCAAGACAGATCAATGAAATTAGAAGGTTAGTAAATAGTCGTGAATGTTTTAATAAGTTATCAACATAAGCTATCTCTTTTGGAAGATAAGTGAGGTAATACCCTTAAAATATAGGATTGACTTAGTTGCTTTTGAGTTTATAATGTTAAACTTAATTCTTCTCCTTAGTTATCGTATGAGATGAATAATTAATCCATACTAATATTATAAATGGGAAAGTGAGTTTGTTTGTTTGTTTGTTCCGCTTTCACGCCGTAAATACTGAACCGATTGCTTTGAAATTTTTCAGACGTGTAGTTAGAAGTCTAAATTAAATAATAGGGTACTTTTTATCCCGGAAAAAATATGTTCCCACGGGAAATCAAAAATATTGTTTGCTTACTAAATGCATTGGAGATGGCGCTGTGTATCGTTTAAAACAACGTAAAATATTGTAAACTAATATAAAAATCAAAATTTAGAAGCTTAATGGTACGGTAATGCATCCCCGAAAATAAGGAACTCCCGAGCCATGATGTACTATTTTTTTATCGTATACATTTTTTTTTACATCTACTTATATTGCAAACGAATATTAACATGTAAATATAGAAACTAAATGAAACGACGACGATTCCTTGAAACTAAGGAATCCGCAAGAGTTCTCATAGGAACATCAAAAAACCTTAACTCATATATGGCTCAAAATATTGCAGCGATTATTTTTATCATCGATGGAATTCACATCAGACACTTTGTTAATGTTCATTTTGGAAAGATGAAGGGGTTTCATCAATTTAAATGACAAATTTGTTTATCGATAGTAAGACTAATGTGAAATAAAGCGTAATAAAAATTTGACACCGCCCCGGTAACGTCTCCGTGGCGTAGCGGTATAACTAACTACTATGAATATTTAATTAGAACTATTATGAATCAATCGTCCCGGGTTCGTATCTCAGGTAATTCAAGCTTTTTGTAAAAAAAAATTTTGTCAGCTTAAAATAACACTATATATAATAATAACAAGCACTATCCCTTCAATTTAGCGATTATTTTGGAAGGAGATCCACCACTAATCATCCCTATATTGCCGAGCAATCGCTGCAAGCTCTCCCACTATCACCAACGGTCAGTGTAGGGGGCAGCACCGGGCCGTCGCCGCAGCGCCAAACTACTATCCGTATCTGTACTTACTAGAGATATTCTCATTTCTGAACATAAAAACTTGGTATATTTGTTTCATGATTCTTATGAACAATTAAAAAGGAATTTTTGGAACTCATCCCCTAACGGGTTGATATAGCAAATGAAAGTTAATATAGAGTTTTTTTACATTTTATAATAAAACTTGGTGCGATTGAATTTATGAAATCCAACTATCAATCATTCATGAATATATGCTAACAACCATAAATTCTATAAAAGGGTGGCCATAGCTTCGGAGATACTAATTCTTCATCCAATTTTGGAAATATATTGATAAAAGATAGGTTAATAAAGGTTGTTAGTGATGGGTCACAAACTGCATCGCCCAACAATCACTTAAAAAGCCTCAATGTCCTTTATGTCATTTACAACGCCCGCGGGATTATAAATATAAAAAACAGAAGTTGAGACAGTGTTTCGGTATTTTGGTATTATGTAAACTGGATGCAAAAAATGAAGTCCACGCGGACGAAGTCGCGGGGCAAAAAGCTAGTTATATATAATTTAACAACCTTTTCCTTCCTCAACTACCTAAAATGGCTGAGGAACTTCCGCTTAGTCAGCTCTGGCTGCCTCTTAATGGGATATGAAATATATCGAGACGACTTAAATCTGTATAACCTACAATCATAACAACACTCTAAATCAATTTATATTTCCAAGTGATTTATATTTATCGCAACAATATACACTCAACTTCCAAAAGTGGCTGAGGAATTTATAATTCCTTAGCTCTGGCTACTCCTTCTAGGGAAATATAGCCGTGAGCATATGTAATATGAATAGAATAGTTGGTAAAATAATTCATCCATACGTAAATATATAGCGCACGTTATGACAATTCTGAATATCTCGAATGCCTCCTACGGTTTTTGTAAGGTTCGATGGATATTTCGTGTTACCAAACGCTCCGTGCATTTTAAAAATGCTTTTAATTTTTATATTTAATTATTCTACATTTTAGTGTTTGAATGGCTATTGCTTGGTGACGAAATATACTGTATTAACGACATAAATCCTGAAATCCATATTATATTAATGGCGTGAATAGTATTAGTCAATCGAAACTATCGTATCATATTGAAAATTTGCTAGTGAGAGTATAACTGAGTCATATCATTTTGTATGTCCTAATTTAACAAGACAGAAGAAAAGTTCATAATACTATTATGGGTAGAAAGTAGGCAAGACATATTTTGGATAGTACCTATTGGATAGGATAATAAGAAAAGTTTCGGATATTTTGTAAGTTAGCAATTTATAGTTGGTGTCCGCGCACAACGTGGCTTTATAATTTTATCAAAACTTCTTTAAACCGCTTTTGTTGGCTTTCAAAGTTATTCTACCTTTAGCAACCGCAGTGCAGTGCACATCTGACAAGTTTAACATTTTAAACTATAAACATAAGATCCACTTCACTGATATAGACAGTATTGTCAAACGTAGAAATGACAGCTGTGTGATTTCAGCTTAGAATAGTACAACCCCATTTATCCGGGTTATTAAGTGGTTGGTGGGTGATGTGGCTGAGGACCTATCACCAATGATACTCTTTTGATCATCTTTTCTCCAAGTAACTTCTAAAAGAGGCTATGAAATTGTGAATTCTGAGGAGCTGGCTACACGTTTTTGGGATTTATAGCTGTATAAATATTAAATAGGCAAATAAAATAAATTTATTTATTTAACCCCAGTGCATTGCTAGTGCAAAATTTTATACTTTGTCACCGCTCGGAGCAATATTTTGAATCTCAATTGAGCAAAATTGCAGCGTTATCTTATTTCGTAATAAATTTTCTTTTACGAGGTAAATCACTTGTACTAAAATTATACAAAATGAAAGCAAATGAAGCAAGTAATGTGTCGTTCATCGTTCATTGAGTTTTACATAACTAAGGGTAGAGCGAGCGTACGAGAATATTCCAGAAAATACAGATCATAAATAAATCGTTTTTACCTGAAATTCCGATAAAGCGTCTGATAACAATATGTTTACTAGGATTTTATACTTATGTTAATTTATTTCCAATTTATTGTGTTAGTTTTGTCGTTACCTACCTGGTTCGTCTAACATAACATTACGTTTCAAATGTTACCGATGTGAGCCTTCAACCGTCGGACAAGAAAACTTCAAAATTTGCAAAGTCGACACTACCGAAATATTTGAATTAATATCCGTGAGTACAGGAAGCTTGTAAAAAATGTTGAAGCTGTTATATTACAAATCATAAAACATTATTTAATAGTGGGCATTGCTATTCTAAGCCGATAACTCACATCAGCAATTATTTTACATACATATGATCTCGCCGTTAAGTCCAATTGATGCCAATGTTGACTAAAATAGGAAGTGGGAAGTTCTCCTCGGGGTAGGCAGAGACTATCGATTGCCACTTCGTACGATCCAGACAAACCACTCCAGCTTCTAATAAATAAAGAATAAATAAAGGAAAGAAATGTTTCTGTCCGCCTGTGTCCTTGGGTTTATCAGAGACAAGAGTGCACCTGCGACTGGGAGTTTCAGGAACAGCCATAAAGTTACTTATATAAACGGCTTCAACATTTTCATGTAAGAAACGGGACGCCCTAAGTAGGTTCGCCGTAGATCTAGTAGAAAATATTGCGATGTCTACAGAACACCGCACTTTTTCACGAATTACGTCTTTGTGGTGTCGGTTTACAACAGCACTAAATAATTTTTCGTCCTGGGTGTTGTAGGACGTGACTTAGAGTTTAGCGCTATATCTGTGATATAGCTGGAGATCAATTACCAATTATCCTATATTCCAACGCTTTACCTCACCTGCAACATTTCGGGCTATGTCAGTGACCTCATCAGTTCTCATCATCATCAGAGGCTCCGAGTCACCCAAAGGACAATGGAGAGGGCTTTGAGGGATAATGTCCGTAGGGTCAGCAGGTATACTATAAAGCTAATGTATGGATTATGTAGTCCGTGCCACCGATTCAGTGCAGTGACTGTAAAGATGAAACCACTTTGTTCACAAACAAGATATGTTACGAATAAGATGGGAAGAAATTACGACATAAGAATAGTTTTGAATATTTTTAATAAGTGACTTAAATCTTTCGTGTTTTTCAAAAGCTTTAGTATGTCTGCTACCACTTGTTATATTTACGATGTAAAATTTGAGTAGTAGTAAGTAAGATGAATTGAGTTTCATAGCTCAGTTGAAGATGCTAGAAACAAAATTCAGACGCAAATTGGTTTATAACATGGATTATATTTAAAAAATATATGACAGCGATTTGATGTTTTGATAAAAACGGCGATACCATGCCCCTGACCACGTGAGTGCACTGCACGCACTGTCCAAGCAAAACGTGGGTACTCGGAACACCAGGTGACAATGCCACTTGATATTCAGAAGTATTAGTACCTCTGCCAACCCTTTCGGGCATATTCAGCGTGAACGTTTAAGTTTGAAATGGCTAGAGCTCAATCACCAACCATCCTTTATTTTAACTCATGTATCAAACTTGTCACCGGGACCATTCGCGTGTAATGTAACGTTTCAGATTCGAGTATTACACCAGTGAAGGAGGAGAACCGAGCATTACAATTGGCACCTTGTAATGATTATGAGATATGGGTTACTGCTGTTGTAAACCGTCATTACAACGATTTTATATAAATCTTTATAATACAAATAAATCAGACATAATTAATTAAATATAAAATATCATTAAATAAGGTCGGTTTATTTAAATTAAAAAATTTAAACGATAAATAATGGTTTTACAAATGAAATATGATTATGTATGCACAATTTGTTTTTTTTACATGAAAACCTCATGTGCAGATTATTACTAATCAATTAAGCAAACAAAATTTTTCTAAACCAGCAGGACTCGAACCTACGACCTCGGGATGCGCCTGAAGAAGGTAGATGAATAAAACAGTTTTTATTTTTTGTGATTCAGATAAAAATTAGAAGGGCTCTACATACATACATATACTCACGGCCATAAATCCAAACAAGAGGTAGCTAGAGCTTTAGAGCAAGAAACTCCTCCGTCGCTCTGCCAACTGAGCTATGGTATCGGGTGACCACTCGCGCGAAAATTTTATTAATTAAATATTAGTTGAAAAGTTGTAACGAAGTTAAGTTAAGTTTCTCTAATATACTTACCTAAGCTCAGCGCATGACTGTATGGATGTTATTCAAGATAAACCTATTTAAACAAACTAATATAAGCTCACGATTATAAATCCCCAGAAGGATTGCAGCAATTCCTGAATCAAGTAGTCCTTAGCGACTTTTGGATGGTAATTTGGGTAAGAATTTATGAAATTAAACTATTTTTGCGCACTTACTCTGCCAAGAACATCAAGAGAAGAGAAGGTGTAGTGATATTACAAACCAACACTACAGGCCTTGTTCCAAAACTATACATAAGTCTATATACTCACGGCTATAAAGTCAAAAAATGGGCCAGACACAGGATTAGAAATTCAACAGCCACTTTTGGAAATTCCAGTGGCTTCTGGATCTAGAAGTCGAAAATTCGATCCTTACTGAGTGCAATGATTTGTATGGTATTAAAATTCTTGGTTTCTTAGTTTCGGTGTTCATCGTGATTGTATCGTATATTATTAATATACCTGTGGAGCTTTTACGTTAATTCTAATTTTAAACTGTCAAATTATAAATTACTCTAAATATAATTTTATTATGCCGGCATAGTAGGCTAGCTCTCTAGGAGTAGAATAAGACCAAAAATTAGAGTGCATCAGACCTTAAACTTTGGTGCAGACATGGTGGGTAGACATCTTGTTAAGCTTACTTTTATGCGTGTGAAAATGTTATATTGATTATCACCATTTATAATAAAATAATTATTATGTTTTATTCATTATTCAGTATTTGTACTATCATACATTGTGATATCAAAACCTTGTAAACGTTTAATTGAATATATTAGGAAACCTTTACAACTTTGCCACGTGGGTCTACGTGACAAAGTTGTACTTAGTGATGTGACAGTGTATTGGTTCAAGAAAATATAATGAAACTCCAATTCTTGAACACTGACTTTGTTTCCTCTTGGTCATATAAAATATTATTACAACTTACAATGAACTATTTGTATTATAATCACGGGCAGTAACTTTGACTAAACGTCTTAACTTCACTCCTGCTAACGATAGAATGACTAAAAATAACCCAACAAGCAAAATTATCCTGGAATGCGATTTTGTAATGCTATATGGATTTATATAACTCCGAAAATGGTTTTGACGGATGCTACCGCATTTATAACAGCATAAATACATGCTGATTTTACTCAAGTAAGTTTAATCTTGTAATTTGTACTTATATCGGTATATAAGATTATATTTCCTGGCAATTATAGGATGGTGACTCCTATATGGGCATTAAGCAAGAGCAATTGCACTGAAGCATAATTACTCCTGTAACCCTGACTTATATGCGTATATAAGATAACGTCTGATGACCATTTTAATCTTACTAGTTCTATATGAGCACGTACCAGGCATATTTGCACTGAAGAGTAATTGCACTTGTTATTTTTACTTATAAACTCATATAAGCCAATATTTTATGGCTAATATAAGTGACTAAAAATTAAATTACTGTAAAATTCATTTAATTTGGTTTGGTTTTACATAAGCTTAGAAGGAAGTTTTAAATTAAATTATTATCCACATTTTACAAATATTAAATTAGTAAGATTATAACAGCACTCGGTAGGATAAAATGTTCTCTTTATGGATTTAGTGTATGCCATTTTAATCCTAAATATGTTTATATAGGCATTCTACTTGCTCAAGTAATCTCAAACACTCCTGGCTAAAACTCTTAAAAATCCAATTTTGCTCGGTACGACCGATATAGGAAAAAATACACTTTATTTAGTTTTGCGAGTTCTATTGTAGGATTTTGTGTCAGCCATTTTGATTGCATACATTTGGTTTTCTTCACAAATATCTAGAAATATTAAAAATGGATATAAATAAGTGGAAGCGGTTCAAAAAGAGTGGATCATATAAAAGAAAAATTAAAAAGACATACCGAGAAATGTTAAACGCAGTGACTACTGAATTTTTAAAACCTGGTGAAGACCATATTGCAAACTCTAGCGAGGGTTCCGGACAAGATATTTCTATTACTACTTTAGATGAAAAAGGTTGGGACTACGAAAATACAAAACCTTTGAGTGATATTGAAAGCGATGGTCAGGAAGAATCATCAGACTATAACAAAAATGTAGAGCTGCGGTATTCTATTAAAAATTGGGCTTTAGATTTTAATATTTCTCATGCTGCGGTTAACTCTTTACTTGAAATTTTAAACAAAAGAATAAGCAATGTTTTGCCTAAGGACGCACGAACGTTACTAGATACAAATAAAGAAATTTTGCACATCAGTGATTCTGCTCCAGGGCACTACTGGCACAATGGGCTCATCAAATGTTTGAAAAAAATATATGAAAATGTTTCTTGTTTGCCAAATGAGATTTCTTTAAACATAAATGTTGATGGATTGCCAGTGTTTAACAGTTCAAGATACCAGTTTTGGCCTATATTATGTACCATCTTTGAAATACCAAATTTGACACCGTTTGTTGTGGGTTAGTTAGTATACAAATGTATGTTTTTAAAGTTAGGTTTATCAGAAACTCAAAGCATGTATGCATGTTTACGTTTTTAAGTGTTTTTCTCGATATGTAGACTATGAATATGTATAGATTATACACTAAATTAAGCACTAAACTACGTTCTCACTGTTCGGTTGATTTATTTATACTGATCTTTCGCTCTAACTCTAACACTAAATAAATAAACAAAAGGTAATATGATTTGAGACGCACGGTGATTCCCCGGTACCATGCTATGCTGTAAAGTAGAAGATCGGCAACGTCGCGCGTAGACCACTATAATTTTTATGGCAGCAAACACGACAAACTAAGAAGAAGCAGTTTACTATAAGTTTACGGTCCATATTTGATCGACTCAAATTGACAGCATAATATATGCTCGCACGCAAGTGATTTTGCCCGATCAGTATAAAGGCGACAATGTTCCCAGATTTAATAGCATGACTTGAATCAAGTAGGGTGGTAAAGGAGAATGCTATGCCAGTAGGTACTTTTTGTGATATTCTGTAGGAAATGTGTAAACGTTGATGTAATAATGACTAATTATAAGATAGCTACCTATTTAAATATTTTTTTAATTATAAGTTAATAAAGGAACATTCACTTTTACTCACATAAAATAATATTGTGTGACGTAGATAGTGACATTACATATTGAGTAAATATTATTTACAAATCCTCACATTCGTCTGTTGGAAAGTGATCATAAACTGCGTAAGTAAAACAGTTGTCACACCAAAACCAATCTTGATACAGCAATGCTCTAATGCGTTCTTGATTCTTAATAAAATGAAAATTTCTATTGTTAATAGAAACCAGGCTGTGACAACCGGGACATGTCTCAGATAACACGAAATGTGTAACACTCCAAGGCCATCGAAGACTTCTTAGAGATCGAAAATGTTTTTTGGTTAAAAATCCATCAATATCCAGGATTATCGGCATATCGACCTGTTAATTAATTAAATTAAGTCAAATAAAAATAAAGTTTTAACTAATTTTCAATCCTTAAAATATTCCTTCAGTTTATATTTAAAAATTTTCATCTGGGCATTGCGGAACCCTAATCATTAACAATGGCGAATCTTCTTCGGTTTTGAGATAGACCAATATAAAACCTAGATACTTATATTGGCTCTATATAGCACTTAGGAATGCTAAAAAGACTTATTTTAGCTCTATTTTACACCTGGGAATGCTCACCAACAAAATGGCAGCTGCCTGCATAATATTTATGAAATAATATTTAATTCTATTATGTAAATAAGCAAGATTCATGAAGCGCTTAAAAATATTGAACATAACCCTATGAGTTTTCACAGAAAAATCACGTTTCCCTGACGTTATTCGCTACACAAGATACAAACGGGACCTATATTATGGCTAACATTAATTAATTCTAAATAATACTTACCTTTAAAGGATAAAGAACAAATATTATTTAAAAAATCCAGAGCGAAACAACGTGCAACACACTCACTTTGACTGTTTACATTACAACGGCTTATATTAGAATTGTTAGGCGCGTATTCATCTTATTTTTGACTATAAGTTACTTATATTGACATTTGCAGGAGTAATTACACTGACGTAATTCGATTATAGGAGCCATATAGGCGTATATGGCATTTAAGCGGGCTAATTTAAATGTGCATTAAGTAAAATTTGACTTATATAACGGGCCCCTTCTGCAACTTATATGAGGATATAAGTATCAT
Source organism: Bedellia somnulentella (assembly GCA_963576735.1). Lineage (NCBI taxonomy): Eukaryota > Metazoa > Arthropoda > Insecta > Lepidoptera > Bedelliidae > Bedellia > Bedellia somnulentella. Next base: position 21,293,401 of record OY755171.1, on the reverse strand, counting down.
ATAGTCCTCAAGAAATTATGGTTCTAGGATAATTTAAAAACCACTTTTTGCTTGTTGGGAATGTCCCGCCTCAAAAGCCGTCCTCGTCCCCACCCATTACTTGTCAAACCGAAAACAGTCACTTCAGCCGGAAGTTAAGGTGAAACACTTTACAAAACTGGTTGCTTAAAACGGAAGTTGAGGTGAAACACTTTACAAAACTGATTAACAAAAAGTACTCATATTAAAAATCAACTTGTATTAATAATATAAGTTTTTCAAAGAAATCATTACAATATATTTTAACAAGAATCATTACAAACGGTTGGTCTGCCTCCTATCATGTGAGTACACTGTCCAAGCAAAACGTGGATACTCTGATCACCAGGTGACAATATCAAGTGATGTCTAGAGTATTAGAACCTCTGCCAATGCCAACCCCTTCGGGGATATACGGCGTGAACGCTTGAGTCTTGAGTAAAAGTAAGTCTTAAGTTCCGGGACGTAATTAATTACGCTCCATATTTATTGACACTATATTTACTAGACATGTGTAAGTAATGCGAGTAATGCATTACACGTAATATCACCCGAGCGCGTTGCATTGCATTACACATTACTCGAACATTTCAAACATCACATTTAGCGTAACATCACTTTTCATTTCATTACACTGTTCACTCATCTCATCACTTCGGCAACGTTCGGTCAGCGTCGTTTCAGTTCGTAATCACGAGCGCCCCGCCCACCGCGCGAAGCCGATGTAAAATTTTGCCGGCCCCGCATATCGCGAAAAAGAGACAGAGAACGGTGACACGTGCTATGCAAGTAGTATTCAATACAAAATATAAAAACATAATTCATAATTCCTTGGCTCTGGCTACCCCTTCTAGGGAATTATAGCCGTGAGTATATGTATGTATGTAATAATATTTTAAGTACTGAATTAAATTTTTGTAGAACTATTTCGTGAAAGAAAATAACTAATTAGGGGAGACTTTTGTGATTGTTTGTGACAAAAAAAAATGGCATCCAAGCAAAGTTTTAATAGTATCTAAGTTTGAAAATTTTTGATAAGAATCACGCGTTTCAATCATGAATAAATTGTGCGTCGTTAAATCTCATATTTTAGTACTTATAGTTAAATGATTTATTTATTCCAAAACAATTACAACATTAATATATTTTATGTAAGTATCGGGACAATGACTTTATGAAGCTGGCAATGTGTGACGAAAGAAACATTGCAACATTGCGTCATCAAATCAATTTCCACATATCACCTTAAACATTACTCGGAATCGGTATCGGTAACGGTAATCATTTCATTACAAATCGATCGGGTAATGTGTGATGTTACGGAGTAATGTCACTTCCGTGGAAGAGATGCGTGATGTTGCATTACTATTTAACGTACTGTTTTGCGCATGTCTAATATTTACTCTATTTAGCAATTTATTAAATCTATAGCCTAGCCGTAACTAATAACTATAGATTGTCAAAAATTCATATAATTTAATACAGATTGTAAAAGTGTATTAGTATTATAGGTGAACACCTATATAAAGAAAAGTTTAAAAGAATTCATACCGCGATGTAGAAGTAACGCAACGCCATCTAGTGCCAAGGGAAGGTCTTAGATTTTACTTGGAATTTTATTAAGAGCCCGTATAAATATTTATTATTTTGTCCAGATTTTAGTATTTGTTGTCATAGCCGCCACAGAAAAACAGTATCTGTAAAAACCTTTCTAGCTATCACTAATTATTTAATGCATTTTGGGAGGGACAGCGGCGCGACGACGGTTTAGGTACGGTACTCTAACAAGTAGTTAGCGCTACATAATTCCGCAGCATAAACCGACCTTGATTGAGTTGTAAATAAAGTAGAGTATTAAAATTATATTCTTCCCACTTCCTATTTTAGATCCAATGGGAGACCATTGGTGTGTTAAATGAAAACGCAGTGGACCATTTTACTGCATACTTAATGAAATCTTTGAATTCGCGAGGGTTTAATTTGATTTACAATCCTGGATTATATTTATTGTATTTAAATTATTATTTTTAAGCTGTTCTCGTGACGTGACGTTTCAAATATTTAGATGTGACATACAATTTTTTTCTTGACTTATTTTATTCTCCCACGAAAATAATTTCAAACAAAATATTCGCAATGATGGTAATCCCCGGTTATTAAATAAAAAAAAGTGACGAATCGAAATCCAAATTAACATTTTCCTTTGTTAATCACCTGTATGTAAATGCACTGAAAGGTATTCAATTTAAAAATAAAGTACTTTTATTTATTCTACAAATAATTCTAAGAGTCCCATCACCAATCAAAGGCACTCATTATTCTTCAATATTTTGGCCGGCACTACATTTTGAAATTTTAAAAATATTATATAGCTGATTCCCTGATCTGCATGGCTTATGAATGGGATATCGGGGATGCTACGGCCATTGATTTTACCACATTTTATGGGAATGTTAACCCAAGAATTGTAATAGTAACATAAACTTTCTACGTAGATGAATCGTACTGTATCATTTACATACATACATATACTCACGGCTATAAATCCCAAGAAGACCCCTTGGCTACCCGCCAAAGCTAGGGAATTATAAATTCCTCAGCCACTTTTGGAAGTTGCGTGGGGAAAATAAGGTTAAATAAAGGCTTTCTGTAATGGGTCTCCAACCGCATCGCCCAAAAATTCCTTAAAAGCCCCAATACCGTTAGTTGCCTCTTACGTACACCCACCGGTACACCTATCCCATAAAAAGCTATAAAACCCCTTCGCAAAATGTTTCGGCTTGCTAATGAGCATACGGTGTAATGATACTCCAAACAGTCAAAAAGAGCAATATATATTTGATAACTTAAAAGGCAGGCGTCCGAAGTACGAAGAATAAAAGAGCATGTATGAAAAGATTGATGGATGTAGACGAAGCAAGAGAGGTTTGCCAGGATCGTACAAAGTGGCGATCGATAGTCTCTGCCTACCCCAATGGGAATTAACGGCGTGAGTATATGTATGTATGTATGTATGTATTAGGCTTGTAGGTTTTATAGTCCATGTCTACTAATAAAAATTGCTACTTTATACAGGTCAATCTTTTAAAAGGGTTTTTTGTAGATGAAAAAAAAGCCTATGAGATTGACATCTTAAATTAAAATCGAAAACCTCTTTAAGTCTTAATATTTATCACCGTGCGAGTAGTACCTTAATAGCCTACGTACATGTACAGTATGTACTATTTCAAGTGGTTGGCCACATCAGCGCTTAGGGTAGTTGGTAAAGTCACCACACGTTACAATATTGAATAATGTATGAACAGGTTTAACAATGGTAAAAATTCACGCGGACGCAGAACCTTAATATCGTATCTGATTTCCACTGAGTGTCTACTACGTTGCGATGCAAACTGTTTGAGAAGACCCGATGGATCGCTCCTGTCACTTAACTGATTAGTTTAATGTTTTAATTTAATTTAATTCCGTTTTTAATCCTGAAAATTAGTGGATTGGTGATAGATGAATGTATCGCTTTTGTTTATTGACGTAGAAATTATGTTTTAAAAATAGATTATCAAAACTTTAATACTTTAGTTACTTACTTATACTCATGCCCATTACTCCCATTGGGGTAGACAGAGACTATCGATTGCCACTTTAAGGTGTTCCCTCGCTTAATTTGCATACAGTACTAAATTATCTTGATTGCTTGTTCGTATCCAGAAAAATCACAACCAATTCTGCACGTTAATAATAGTAAGCTTTTTAATCTGTTACCAGGTCCCTGCGTTTCGCAAACCAATAGACGACAGTTTAAACCGCATTGGTATTCACGGATCCAGTTCAGATACAATGGTAAACATAATTACAGGGGACATCTACTTGTTATTTGTTTACTTAAGTTGGATGGAACGAAAAACAAACCTGGAAGTTTTAGACATCGCGTAGAGGAAAAGAAAGCACTACTGAGAACTATTGAATAGAAGACGGAAAACGATAGGCCACTTGATACGACATGACAAATTCATCAAAAACATCATTGAAGAAAAATTTAAGGGAAGAGAGGGAAAGGAAGACCCAGGATAAAAGAGAAATAGAACGGCGTGTCGTATCAAGAAGTGAAAGAGAAGACTAAAAACAGATAGGAATGGCGACTACTCCAGAGACAAGAACGTAGATCTTAAATTCAAGAAAAAGAGAAATGAATATGTTTAAATTTTATCTTTTATTTATAAAATTACCATAGCTTTAGTTAGCAGTAACGAAGTTAAGTTATTATTAATTTTCAAGGAAACGCTCAGAACAGAAGAGATAACACATAAATAATTCATTGCAGACTTAGTCTTGTTGGACGAATGGCACTTGAATAAAATACGCATGAAATAACACACTGATTAAAAACGTCTGTTGTTTTAATATTGCCGTGTAGTGCCGGCTTTGAAAGTCACTACCCCTTTATGCCCCCGGGTTTCGTAAGAGGCGACTAAGGGTATGGGGCTTCCTAAGTGGTCCTTGGGCAATGTGAATGGAGACCCATCACCAATGTTACTTTATTTCTACCATCTTCTTCCATATTAACTTCGAAATGTGGCTGAGGAGTTTCTAGCTCTGATGCTCTGGCTACCCCTTTTTGGGATTTATAGCCGTGAGTATGTGTATGTATGTATGTACTTTGTTTTAATATATTTTAAAATAATAATGTTACTTTGTCTTTATTTTAACGTGACCAACTACAGGTGGGAATCGCATAGAAGGGAAAATGTGATGAACTCCTTACAAATTTATAAATATCTTACAAATTTGTTTGCCCTGCTATTAATTTATTTTACGTTCACTTAGTCCCTGTATAACTATATGCCTGTATCCTAGTCTAAGACAGTGTAAAACTTAATAGAGTAATGAAACCTTCATATCACCGCACATCTTTTCAATTAACTCAGAGTAATAAACGTTAGGTGACACGCACACGAGCGCTTATGTACGTATGTCCGCAATGCCAAATTATTATTCCTCCCGTCTATAAAGGTCTACCTACTAACCTACTGCTTAGTATCTATAAAACCACCAACACACATACATGTTAACTTTGGGATTATTACATTTTACGACTATCCTCACCTGTGCAGGTATCGTTGTTTACTACATACATACATACATATACTCACGGCTACAAATCCCTAAAAGGGGTAGCCAGAGCTAAGGAATCTGAAATTCCTCAGCCACTTTTGGAAGTTGCGTGTGGAAAAGATCGTAAAATAAAAGTTGTTGGTGATGGGTCTCCAACCGCATCGCCCAAAAATCCCTTAAAAGCCCCAATACCGTTAGTCGCCTGTTACGTACACCCGCCGGAAGAAATGGGGTAGTGTTATTCTATGCCGACACTACGCGGCATTTTGTTTACTATAAGATTTTAATTAATTATTTGACTTAATCAATGTTCATACATTTAGAAGACAGTTGTATTTCGCTCTGCGGCGATTGAAAGTGTTTGCCTACCCCAACAAGAACTAACGGCGTGAGTATAACATACTTAAATATGTACATACGTATATACTTATGTATTTTTTTCACTTCTGAGGTTCCAAAAGCGGCTGAGGAATATACTATCCTGAAACTTTGGCAACCACGTTTATGAAATTTACAGCCGTGAGGAAACTAAGCGTCAGTTTGAAATTTAACGGTCCTGCTTCCCTCGTCTTCTAATATCCTAATCTATATCCTTTGGCTTATTTTCCAAGGATTTTTTTTTTGAGAACACATTTAGAAACGTAGATTTCGTCTTTTTCGTCATTCTCCCTAAATGGATTTCGTTATGATAAAAATACATATGTTTCGTTACGATAAAAAATAAATGCATAATGTCCCTGAGCAATATTAAAGTAGCTCGAATCATACATCCTTAAAAATGTGTCTAAAGCTTTAGATAAGCTGTTGTTTATGCCAACATGTGTTCTTTGTAGCACGATGCCTGGAGCCTTTTTCCAAGAGACGGAGTGACCTTTCCGTCTGTCGCCTCCGCACATATACTTCTGATAAATAAGACAACGTTTGCCACGGTAATTTCATATCTATTTCTTGGCTGATAAGCACTAGATTGGTGTTTGAATAAATGCACCCATATTGCATCTTCACGGTCACTGCACCAGCTCGCTGTAATGGTCGGAATATTAATCGATATAACGATGTTAACTAAATGAACTCCTTGAACCAAATGAACGACTGTCTTTTTTGTATTATGCTGTAGTTGTCTTGAATCTTCTGCTTCTTATCTATACTTATAATAAATCTGTAGAGAGGTCAATTCTGTACATGAAATATATTTTCAAAATAACCATCAGGTGGTGATTAGGGATCGATACTGATGCCAAAAATGCAATCAGTAAAATTTTTGTCTGTCTGTCTGTCTGTCTGTCTGTCGGTTTGTATGTTCCTTATGGAAACAAAATCTACTCGACGGATTTTAACAAAACTTGGTACAATTATTCTTCATACACCTGCGCAGGTTTTTGTATACTTTTCAGCAGAGTAGTAAAGGGGAATTTCGGGAAATTTTGGGAAAACGGGAGAAGTTACTACATTTTTTAAGCTTCCGTCGCGTGTGTAGCCTTAATGGTTAAACTTACATAGAAATCATGTATGACGAAAATATTCTTCATAAAATTATCTAAAAAAATCTAAACAGTTTATGTCTATCTTTTACGGTTGACTCACAATAACACGTGTAATTCCTGATAGCTTAGCAGTTCGGAACATTCTGATTATATTTGTTTACTCTTACGTTTTCAAACCTCTCATTCAACCTTAATTTAAAAAAGGTAACATTATTACCTATTCAATAAAAAAAGAATCATAGAAATCGGTAGAAAAACACCGAAATTATACATAAAATAAGCCATCGCGCCCGTGACCAAAACCGAATCGTTACTAATTTACATATAACATACTAGATGGCGCCAGTAGTGGCATCCTACAACACGTAATGATTTATTTTTTAGATTGTTATAAATACTTCATAGCGTTTTATTCCAAAATTTGCTATTAAACGGAAATACTGAACCGTTCATTAAAGCGCATTAAAAATCACCAAACTACACTGTTAAGGGAGTGCTATAAATTAAATAAATTGAAAACATTGCGCTGAATTTCACAATGCTTGAGCAGCGTCTAAAGAAAGAAACCTCAGATATTTAAAAAACAACGCTACCCGTGCGAAGCTGGGATGATCCACTAGTTTACCAATATAAAATTAATATGGTGATGTGAAAAGCCGCAATTATAAGAAACATTTAAGTAGTTTTGGCACTCCGTTATAGTGTACCTTTTACAGCTTTTACAATTTCATAACATAGAAATCATATATCATGGTTGTAAATAAAAAAAAGTACATTTAGGATGATTTAACCCATACATTGTATTTGTATTTTACAACCCATATACCCGTATTTTGTACGCCATACATTGTAAGCAGTTAGCTCAAAATAAAGCGTAGTATTTAATTTAAACAGTTCAAGGAAAATATCATTTAAACTATTAAAAGTAGTATGTTCATATTTCACTAATATAAAATAAGAATAATAAAAAAGAACTATACCATATAAAAAATATCTTTAAAATCCGCTTGGTGGTAAGGTACCAAGGAGGCTGGTGGCATTGCCCCTTTGTATAGCCAAACTAATACGTTGGGCGAAAGACGCACCAGCCCGTGGATCACCACACGTCTCCACCAAACGCGCCAAAATTTCTTTGAAAAATTGACGCTCACTTGGACCCTATGGATCAAGGGTCTCAACAGTGAAAGCAGTGAAAATATGGTCTTAACCTATATTACTGTATTTTTGCTTCTAAATTTTTATTACATTTTATAACAAAAGCAATATTCCGAAAGTCATGAAATTTTATAATACAGATGTCTCTTTGATTGCGTAATTAAGACCGGACTTTGAAAATATAAAAGTTATAAAGTTGTTAAAATATCAAAGTTTTAATTAACCTTGAGTCATTACACAAATTCATTTTGTCAGGATCGTTTTGTATTTCTATAAGCTGGCTGGCTGGTAACGGTGAGGGAAAACATCGTGAGGAAACCCACATGGCTGAGTTGTACTTGGTCATGTGACAGTGTATTCGTACAAAACGGAGATAGGCCTGCCCCCTATCACGTGACTACACTTCCATGCAAAATGTGGGTACTCTGAACGCCAGGTGACAATGTCATGTGATGTTCAGAAGAATAAGTACCTCTGCCAACCTCTTTGGGGATATTCGGCGTGAACGTTTATGTTATGTTACTTATATCCATACTATAAGCAGCCGTAATAGCTCAGTAGGTAGAACACCGATTATCGTGTAGACCACGAGGGGTCAAATCCCAGGTCGGGCCTACGCCAATTTGTCTTTTCTAACGTCATATATGTAGTATAACATCGTGAGGAAACCCACATGGGAAGGATATTGAATAAGTTGTTCTTTACCATGCGACAATATATTCGTACAAAATGCCGTTTTGCTCCGCTGGGCCTGCCCCCCATCACGTGAGTACACTGTCCCAGCAAAATGTGAATACTCTGAAAATCAAGTGTCAATATCACGTGATTACGTTTGATTACGTTTGAGTTTGAGTTTTCATACTGTGGACTAGGTTGGGCGGTGAAAATAAACCGTTTGCCTGCTCTTTTTAAAAGAGGCGTTTTCACTATTTCGTGGGTTTGACCCTCAGATATAAATTGGCATAGTTAACTCAATTTCGGCAAAAGTGTGGGTTGATTCTTTTCAGCTTAACTACGTCGAACTATTAATCAGAAGTAATGGGCTATTTGACAGGTTTTTAAAATCCATTTTATATGATGTAGTAGAGTTTAAGGAACCCAGTAAAAGTTACATTTTTTAAATCTGGTGCACATTTGCTGAAAAATATCAAATTAAAAATTGAATATTCAAATAGCGCGTCAAAACACTATTTTGACAATATGGCGCTGCAAACGGGTCAGTGACGTGACTTGCCTGTATTTGGTCTGCGGCAACAAACGAGCTACTTATGACAGCAATTGACACTTTATTTCTCGCATTGTCAAATAACCTATTAAATTAATGTTTAAAAAAAAACTCTGAAATGATCCCATAACTGGCAGCAACCTCAGCAAATATTTTATTAGTTTATAGCTGATTAATCTTACGATAATTAATTATTAAATAAAAATTAAAAGCATTAAACAAAATAAATGCTGTGTAGTGTCGGCTTAGAATAGCACTACCCCATTTCTTCCGGTGGGTGTACGTAAGAGGCGACTAACGGTAGTGGGGCTTTTAAGGGATTTTCGGGCGATGTGCGGTTGGAGACCCATCACCAACAACCTTTATTTAACTATCGTTTCCTCACTAAATTTTCCAAAGGTGGCTGAGGATTTTCTAATTCCTTAGCTTTGGCTACCCCTTCTAGGGATTTATAGCCGTGAGAATATGTATGTATGTAAACAAAATAAGAAAGATTTCCATTGATCAAAATTGTACCAAAATTGTTATATACAAATAATAAAAATCATTTTTATTTATCCCTGATTATTCGTCGTTTCGACATTACATGAATTATTAAATAAAATAATATATACTTCTGCGTAATTGACTTAAAATTATATATTAAATTTTATTCTTCACATAATAATATACATTAAAGTAAACGAAAATGTATGTATATTTTTACGCAGAAAAAGTATTACTTCTCATGAAAAAGCGTTTAATAATCTTGTAATAAAAAAAAATTGAAATAGAACTTTTTAAATTTGCAACAAATTATATTTGTATGAAGAGGATTTCGTTGGAATTTATCACAAAATTCAGGCGCGTTTGGTTCAAAGAAATATGTTCGTTTAATCCGAATGGCGGCTGTGTATGGTTGTAGATAACTTATTGTGAAGTAAACCACGCAGTAGCCTTAGCTAGTAAGTACCTAAGTATGTTTTTTGTTTTCAAATAAGAACTAATGCTTAACATTCCTTTCCAGTGTAGATTACATCATTTATTCATGAGCGTACAAAAGCAGCCATTGTCACGGATTCAATACAAATGTCCGACATCACAAAGCTTGTTTGTTTGGACGACGGCTTCTGGCTTCGACATTCAATGATCAGCTTTTCTCAGAAAAATATCTTATAATAATAAACGATAGCGGTGTTGTGTCGGCGTACAAGCAAATGCTGCATTTACTTGCTATCAAAATGGTATTTTAAATCTGATATTTCTCGCCGCATTCCGCGAAATTATAATTCACAGACACTTCATTTTCATAATTTTAGTTTAAATAGTTTTTATAAAGTTAACTGATATTACCAGAGATTAAGTTAAAATTTAGCAGCTAATTCTAATTCCATTAAAAACTTTAGTAGCGAAATGGCAGCATCAGCGCTAATTATGGTAATTCCGCAAAGGTTGTGGACATCCAGTCATTTAATTAACATAATGCTACTATCATTTTTAAAATTAATTCCGTAAAAATAAAATTAATTTCGTAACGTGACTAAAGTTTAATTAAAATTTTGATATTATATACAATTTACTCGTAAGGCTGGTCTGGTTTTGATAAGATATTAAAAAGTAAATACTTAACTATTTAGTTAGAAATTACAGGCTACCAAATATTCAACGCCTTTGAGCAATTTCTTCCAGATTCATTAGTGAAGATCACAAGATATTTTTTCGAATCGTTTGTAATGAAGTACGGTGCTGTGGCGGAACCATTAACAAGCATTTATTCTTTGACTACTCACAAACACGGCAAGGAGTTCAAGATTTTTAGATTCCTGTTTATTTGAAGCTGCCTTTTTTAATTTAGGCTGTATTTTTTTTTAAACATATTATTTTAATTGATTTTATATCATCCTTAGTAGGAATTCTTTTTCTCATTTAACTCCTTTTATTTGCTGGGGTATTATTAATTCTGAGGGTTATCTACTACTACCGCTACTAATGCAGAAGATGTGAGTTCAAATCAAGTTCAAATTAACCAAGGTTGAAAACAGTGAGAGAAAACATCATACGAAAACCCATATAACCCTTATAACGTGAGTACTCTGAGCACCAGTTGATGTAAACAAAATGTGATATTTAAAAGCCATCTTTTCGGGTATGTGTAAGTTACGTTAGGTCCAGAACACACGGTGAAACGATACTGCAACGAAGTCCTTGTGAAACTTTTAGTTTGAAATCAGTTTCAAACCTCTTCCTAGACACGCCGCAATCAAAATGTGTGATTCATCATAAAATTACTCTCATGTCATGCATACTTGATACGATATAAATACTAGTTTATCTGTATATCAATCAATATTAGGCTAGTCCAGGCTTACCACATTTTTGGAATCAACAGTTTCTCAACTTATTTTGTAGGAAAATAGGGCAGTACTACAGTTTTTTGATTAAAATAAATGCTTTTTTCTGATTTCGAAACCAACAAAATGAACCAAATAAGCAGATTGAAAGATGAGGTATTAGCTCGCTAGTGGCCATTGGAATTATATTGTTACTGAAATAATCTATACTTATAATAATGCATAGCATTTGCGCAAGTTATTTAAGTTAGGTGATTGTTCAATATCGAAGTACCAATCTGTTTACTCTGAGATGAGAAGCGAATTAACTATTAAAGTTATGAAACATTCAGTGCCTGTTTGCGTTTGTATAATAGCATTGAAATTAAGTTTACGAAAAACGTACCGCTGCTTTTTCATCGGACGTTCACAGGATACGAGTTTTTAGTGAATTGTGTAGCTTTAACTTTATATTATGGAAAGCAACCGTGATAGCCCAGTGGGTAGAACACTCGGTTATCGTGCAAACGACTAGTGTTCAAATCCTGGGTCGGGCCTACACCAATTTGTCTTTTCTAAAGACATATGTGTGGTTAATTTATCATGGTTGTTAACGGTGAGGGAAAACATCGTGAGGAAACCCACATGGCTGAGTTGTACTTAGTCATGTGACAGTGTATTCGTACAAAACGGCGATAGCGATATTGATACGATATAAATACTAGTTTATCTGTATATCAATCAATATTAGGCTAGTCCAGGCTTACCACATTTTTGGAATCAACAGTTTCTCAACTTATTTTGTAGGAAAATAGGGCAGTACTACAGTTTTTTGATTCAAATAAATGCTTCTTTCTGATTTCGAAACCAACAAAATGCACCAAATAAGCAGATTGAAAGATGAGGTATTAACTCGCTAATGGCCATTGGGATTATATTGTTACTGAAATAATAATAAATAAGACGTTATAACACCCATCATTATGTAATGGATTTATCTGTCATGTCACTACAAAGTTTTATAAATTCATACACCCATAACACCAGTTGTTTAAACACCAAATGTATATTTTTTTAAGTTGACTTTAGAATAGTGTGATAAAATAATTTTTATTTTAATTTTATTAATCAGTATCTTTACTGTCATACATTGTGATATCAAAACCTTGTAAAGGTTAATTTGAATATATTAATGAGTAAACCCACATTACTAAGTTATACTTAGATATATGTTAGTGTATTCGTTCAAGAACGGCTAAAGGCCTGCCCCTCATCACGTGAGTACACTGTCTAAGCAAAATGTGGGTACTCTGAACACCAGATGACAATGTCACGTAGCGTTCAGAGTACAAGCACCTCTGCCCATGTTAACCCCTTCGGGGATAATCGGCGTGAACTCTAGACTTTTATAAGTCGTAAGTTTCTACTAAATTATACTAGACACATATAGCGCTATATTAAACATTTATTAAAACCTATAGCCGCGACTATAGATCTTCAAAAATTGTATATACGACTATGTAAATTTAAGTAAAGTGATGCATAATTGCATAATTGGGTGATCTCCTACCCATATATAGAAAAGTTTAAAAGAATTCATACCGCGATGTAAAAGTAAAGCAACGCCATCTAGTGCCAAGGGAAGGTATTGAATTTTTTTTGAGAGCCAGAGAGAACCCAAAATAAAGAAAGCGATACATAATTCCTCAAGCTTAATATACTATTTCTCAGATACTTAGATACTTTTGGGGTCAGGATAAGGAAAATTAATCAAAATAAAGAATGTCTCTTAAAAATTCCTGATTAGTTTTCACCACGGTCTGCCGTGGCGCTAGTCGTAATGGAGTGGCAACGACGTAGGTGGTCCGCGCGACTAATCGCCGAGCGTCAGAATAACTCAAATTACTGTTTACTTTTGTATGGCAGCTATATTAGGGTTTAGTATCAATGAAATCGCCGATAAATAAGCTTATGAATTGTGAAATTTAAACCGTTTTATTTAAACTAACAACTATGTAAACCTAAGTTAAAGATAATATAAACAAAAAACGAAATATCAAGAGTCAAAGGTATAAAATGCAAAAAGGTTTTAAATTAAAATCATGTTGTAATGAACTGATAGAATCTTAAATATCATGGCCGCAAAAGTAAAAGAACAGATAATCTGAATTTCACTTGACTGCAGGTATCCTTACTAAACGTTACTAGGTACTTTTAAAAGGTAATTGTTTTACATGCATACATAAACGGATAAACTCATATACATCCTTTTTGCTCCGCGTAGACGAGTAAAATCTAGATTGGTACATTCCACGTACTTAATTTATAATGACGTCATACACCCTAAGATGAATAGCGGCAGATTTTGTCAAAAATTTTCCATTTATTCTACTTCTTTATGAGGCTTACACAGTCAAATGTGGTTCATTTACTATAGGAGTTACACATAACTTTACGTCCTAAGACGTGTAAATTTTATGTAAACAAATTGTTATAAAAAATATTACCATAAAGGGAAATAAAACTTATCTTTCATACCTTTACTTATGGCAATAAATTGAAGAAGTAAAGGTACACTTTTACTAGTTGACTTGGGAAAAGAAAGAGGCCTTATTATAAAAGGCCTTTTTACTAAAACGTGCCTCAACAAACTAAAGTAACTCATTTTTGTATCTACGTGGTATGTTGTACATTTTATTAGGCTCATTTAGTAGAAGCACGTTTCCGATACAGCTATGATGGGACGTCTTTTGTTTTATCTTTATTTGTAAAAACTGAATTATTATTATTTTTTAAATTCCTTTAAGTAACGCTTTATTTACTGATAGTAGTAAACAATAGATATTTTAACAAGACTCAGCACAAAATTAAATCAATGCAACATGGGTTCGATGTCAATTACGGATGTCAACGTCCCTGAAGATTTTCTCGAAAAAGTCCTGATGATTGGATAATTGCTTTTAATATTTTTAAAAGCAGAAGACTTGTTTAAAATCTTAACGATATATATCGTGTCGCCCAATTCCTCTTAATTTGATACTTACTGCATAAATGGACAGGACCTTTTGAAAAATGTTATATAATAAATAGGTGGTATAGAGGATTGTTTATAATCGCTTTAGTCGAACGTATCAAATACACGCTTATTAAAAATAACTTTGTTATTATGTTCACCTAGGTATGTTTTTATGAGGCACAATATTTACAAGACTAGCTATAGGATTGCAACGAACGTCGATTTAATTAAATAACTTGAGTTTACAATAACATTCAACCTTCAGTGACCAACTTAATTTTTAATTTAAAAATTAAAGTAATTTTCTAAGTTCCAGTTTCGTATGAATTTAATTACTTTTGATGTTGTCCTCAATCCAATTATCCATATACTTGAGACTCGAGATTTTGGCATCTGGAACTTATATTTGGTTAATAATTTTATGATCTCACAGTTATTTGTGTTTGGAGACTGAGCATTTCTTTTTTTAGAAGGTGAATGAATTTGTAGCGTATTTTTAATCGTCTGTGATTCCAGACGAGTTGGAGTAAACTAAACTTATGGCATAGCATGGCATACAAACAGTAATACTTTATCAAATGGATCGTCACGGATGATCAGTTGAGGGGATTAATGAGTGACCTTATGAAGTGGTCAAATACTAGTATTAAATTAGGATCTAATCCGCTAACCTGCACTTATCCAGCTCGGTAGACAATGGCCAAAGCATTCTTTTCATGTGTCACGCGTTTCTATATAAACAACTACTGAAACGCTTCAAATACCACCAACCTTTACAATATTACGTCATTATTAGATGATATTACTCCATGAACTGCGCATTTTTAGGCAATAATTTTAATGTATGTGTAATAATATTGCTTCATTTTCTAAACAAGCAACAATATTTAGGTATAGGTCTTTGGTGACGGATCTCATGTATTCTTGATCTCTTATTCATTATTTCGTATTGGTAGAATACCCTTGTCTTAAGACTCTGCGGAATTATGGGCGAGAATAAAGCGTAGCTAACCAAACGCTTCCCGTCTGAGCTGCATTCAATTATATAATCAATGGATTAAACACAAAAACATTATTTACGCATACCAATATACAAGTGTATTTTGTCTAACGTTGTCATTTTATTGTCATCTGAAATATTGTTGGTTTACAAAAATTTAAACCAAGGCATTTTAATTTAATCAGTTGTATGAAAAAACAAACATAATTTACAACGGACGGAACAAAAAAAGTTGATCAACCATATTGAATATTTACAATTGGATTAGCAATACTAATCGTTTGGGCTCGGAATTTGATAGCTTTTCCATTAAATCAGCAGAAGTACAACTTGAGAAAATAATATTGTATTAGCAATTAAAATCTATTAGTATTCGTTTTAAGCAAATAATTCAATGGTTGTAAAATAACGAAATAAAGAAAATTTGCGAGGAAAGATTTGTTTGTGTGTTTGTCCATAACTACTCAACTGATTCATAAAATTATTGGGGTAGGCAGAGACTATCGATCGCCATTTTGTACGATCCTGGTAAACCTCTCGAGCTTCGTCTACATTCATCAATCTTTTCATACACGCTCTTCTATTATTTCCACATCGGACGCCTGCCTTTTAAAGCACTTTCTCTATTTGTATCTATAAAAGTATTCTATCTATAAAAACCTGAAAATCCTTTAGCAACAGAGGGTATATATTATAACGCAATTTTTTATAAGGGGAAGCAGTACCTAGTTGAAGAGCAGATATTTAAAAAATAAGACATCCCATGGATAACATGCAATGGGGCGGTACACTTGTTAATAATATAATTATCATTTACGCGCAGCAAGAACACATTTCGTTATCATGTTTAAACTACGAATATATTTTTTTTTACTTTTTATGTATGTATGTACATACAAACATATACTCACGGCTATATTTCCCTAGAATGGGTAGCCAGAGCTAAGGAATTATAAATTCCTCAGCCACTTTTGGAAGTTAAGTGGGGAAAAGATGGTAAAAATAAAGGTATGTATGTATGTATTGTGTATAGAAAAAAACGGAATACAATGTGCATGAGCCCGACTCGACTTGTAAACTTCGTTCAATCTTCATTTAAGTATAGATCACTGCGCTTAATTTCTAACACAAGTATTTAGAGCAAAGAGTAAGTGCTTGAAATTTGATTTTTTACTTATGTTTGATATAACAACAGGTTATTAATGAAATTTCCACCACTCTTTCAAAAGACTTCGATTGATTATAAATATAGCAATGAAATAATGATTATTCTTATTGTATGTTCGTCAAATAGCACAAAAATCCTTTTAGTAATAAAAACTTTGTGTTATTCAGCCTTAAACCACTTTGCAAATTCGAAAGTTATAAGGTTTTATAATATCAAAGTTTTAATTAAACTTTGGTCATGACACAAAAGTCACTTCGTAAAAATGACTTTGTTATAAACACTTCAAGTCAGCCGAGTTCAATTTCGACACAGGCGGGAATCGAACCCGCGACCTCGGTTATACGCCCCCGTCGCTCTGCCAATTGAGCCACCGTGTCAATGGCTGCCAGCGCGAAATTCTTCTATCATTGTTTCTTTTTTTTTACTTTTAAGTACATACATACATACATATACTCACGGCTATAAATCCCAAGAAAGGGGTAGCTAGAGCTAAGGAATTAGAAATTCCTCAGCCACTTTTGGAAGGTGCGTGGGGAATAGATGGTGAAATAAAGGTTCTTGGTGATGGGTCTCCAACCGCATCGCCCAAAAATCCCTTAAAAGCCCCAATACCGTTAGTCGCCTTTTACGTACACCCACCGGAAGAAATGGGGTAGTGCTATTCTAAGCCGACACTACACAGCAAGTAGTGTTTGCGTTTTGTGATTAGTATCATTATATTCACCAAAAGTACTTAAAATTCTTAACCGATTTTAATTTCTATGCTATTTTCTGATGTTTAATCATTTTCAAAGGAACGTACATCATTCAGGACTCGAATCAATATACTCATTAATAATCATATACAACCATAACTAAGCTGATAATGACAAATACAAATCTGCATCGTGGTATAGTCGCGAATAACACAAAAATGCTGAAAAGAATGTTGCCTGGGCTTTTAAATATACACAAATTTTTGAAGCTATGAAAATAGTTCTAGTTGTAAATCAAACCAGATACTCCTGTATCTATTTTACATCTCAGATCACCGTATTTTTTACAATGTTGTCTATGTATGGTTAACATAATAAAAAAAACTAGCTATTCTGGGACATCTGGAAAATGGTCGGTGTCACAACACCTAGTAGGATTATGCACTACTATATTTGGTGGGGTAAGTTCAGGAAAAGTATATACTCAATTAATACAAAGCAAACTGTAGAAAAAACTTTTATTTATATCATTACTAATAACATATAATAAGTGTGTACGTGGTACGAGTATAATTATTTTAGGAAAATAATTATTTCCTCTATACTGAAATTAACCTTCGCTTGCACAAAGGCCAAATGAAATAAATATGTGAAAGCCTTCTCTCATTTATTACAACATTGCCTTTGAAACACTTCTCTTCGAGCTTAATTATCCGCTAATGTAAGTTTCGGAACAATATAGAGTGCCCTCATTATTGGTAGCATTCACTACTGAATATTTATTTTTACTTTTAGTCATTATTTTTTCTTTTTGTGTAGGTGTATACGTTTAATAATAACGTTTTCAGTGGATTTTTGTGGATCTCATTTAATAACAAAATAATTCCTCAACCACCTTCGAAAGAGAAGTGACTAAAAGATTTTAAAATTAATAATGGTTGGTGATGGGTTTCCAGCCTTATTATCCAACATTTACTACCTCTGACAACACCCCAATACAACAAATGGATTCGTGTTGTTGTACTTATGATATTACACAGCAAAAAGTATGAAAAAAAAAACTATAAAAAAGTAAGTTATGACGTTATGAGACAAACATATTACTTGAATTCCTGAGAAAGTCAAACAAAAAGTCATACTTATGTGGGAAAAATTGTTATGCCTCTTTTAACTTGAAATATATTTTACGAAAGAATACAAATGTCACAGCCAGCGCATACAATTGTATTTACATACAGTTTACCGACAAAACTAATAAACTTGCAAAACAGACCAAAACGCTCTGTATTTTTCAAAGTTGAACGATTTGCTTCCCGTGTCAGCTTCCACAAGTTTTCTATAGATAGTTTTCTCAGCAATTTATTTCGAAAACACAATAAGGCTGAAAGAGGTTTCTCGTCAGTTGGATTTTAGTTGGAGACACACCAATCTGAATTTGTTTAAATTCATCTACAATAATCCATTTAAAATAATGACCTGAAAAAAGTTGTATTTTTATAGGCAAACATGGAAATTAAACTTACAAACACAAACAATTAAAAGGAATCAAAAAAAGTTTGCTATAATTGTCTGTCTCGAGTATTTATACACCATATACTATACAGGGTACCGTAACATTTTTCTAAGAGGCCTTATGTAAATAATGGGATAGTAGTGATAAAGTTATAGCTTCCTCACATCCTCACAGCCCATATATTGTTCCCACCAAGGGACTCGAGCCTACCCTACATAGGGCGATTTGGCCATAGTTTACCACGCTGGCCAATTGCGGGTTGGCAGACTAACGACTACTACCGTAATAGCAGCCGCGGGACCGACGGCTTAACGTGCTCTCCGAAGCACGGAATCGTCTTAATGTTGGGATAATCAGGTGATTCAAGCCTACAATATCCTTCCAAACTTTGTTAAATCTTACAAATTAAATTTGTAAGGGTACCACCCCTCGGGAATCGAACCCGAGGCCTCCGTACTTAAAACCAAGCGCTTAACCGCTAGACCACGAAGGTAGTTATAGCTGCTAGCTATATCTGTGTAGAAATATAATAATATTTCTAGTGATTGTAGTTAATGTTGGAAGGTGATGGGGATGGATATGAAGTCATATTGACTTTTGCAACCTTAGAGATATATAATTCAGTGAGGTAGAGTAATAACCATAAAATAAATTATTTCGGTAATTCATCAAAAGATACGTCAACAAGAGGTAGTTATAGCTGCTAGCTATATCTGTGTAGAAATATAATAATATTTCTAGTGATTGTAGTTAATGTTGGAAGGTGATGGGGATGGATATGAAGTCATATTGACTTTTGCAACCTTAGAGATATATAATTCAGTGAGGTAGAGTAATAACCATAAAATAAATTATTTCGGTAATTCATCAAAAGATACGTCAACAAGGCAATTAAATTCCTTCGGAAAATCTTTAAGGAAATTGCATTGTTTTATCAGAGTTGCAACTACTCGTAAATCGAACTATTAATTCGAATGTACTTTTTTTGGCAAATCCCTTATTTGATTTAGCTAATAGAGGATAATAATGGCGCAGCATGGGTAATAGATATCATTTAATATACTCAAACTCAAATAAACTTAAACGTTCACTACTAATAACTATACGCGGTTTTTAAAAGTATATTGTAAGTGATACATAAATCAATCACTTTAATATGTGTGCTCAATCAATCAAACTTCAATAGCACTTAAGTACTCCGCCTTGGTAGTCAGTAATCGCTCGCAAATTGACTTAATATGGATAAACTTCCTGAGACTTGTAGTTTTAGTTTTTATTACAAAGTCGCGGAGTCAATGAAATACTTGTACTTACACGGCCCAGGTTTTAAATCAAAATGTTTTATTTCGAAACCACAAACAAATATTTCCGTGATGTGGGATATTTTGCAAACATAAGTAGTTATCGGAGATAGTTTGGTCGTCGTCGTGCGACAATCTGAGTAGCTGTTTGAACTGAGGTTTGAATCCTAGCCAAAACAGAATATTTTACAAACTTGCACTCATTAACTTCTTGCTGATAAACTTATAAAGTACAATGAACTTGTGCAACTAAAAAAGTTGGCTTTCATTTTGCTTACTTTGTCTTAATTGTGAATTCATGCCTTTATATCGTAAGATTATACGAACATTTTCGAAACCTTACTGAAAACATTGCTTACCAAAACCTAGTGTTTTTTATTCTATGACGTGAAATTAATGTCCGTAACTGCCTTAACAGACAGACATTTTTATTTTTTTTCTCAGTAAACGTAAAAAATATACGAAAATTATACGTACATTTCCGAAACCATACTGATAAACACCTGATGAATTGCTTACCAAAACCTAGTTATATTTTGATGATGCGACGTGAGATTTATGTCCATAACCTATTTTATTCGCAGGAGAACGTATCTTTCCTCGTGCCGTGGGTGCTCGGCTGCTTGACGTTCATGGCGCTGGAAACCATGGCGCTGGTGTACTGTAACGTGCTGCGAGATCATGTCAATAAAGTGAGTATTTGTTTTTGTAAAATGCAGAGTTTGCATGTTAAATATTGAATAGAAAATATTTATGCGATATAAAAAAAAGATACCAAAAATGATATAAGTGTATTTGTTTACCAAAAAAAAAAAAAAGTTAATAGTTAATAGTTGATGTGCGATAAAGTAACAGAAAAAAAATAAAAATATTATGAAAATTTAAAATTAAGATACAAACCATCTTGGTGGAATATGTGTTAGATATTTGATTAATTTGACGATTAAATAAAATAATTAATACATAATTTACAAAAAAACAACGCAATATTACACTGACTTTGCTGAGTTTACTACAACTTCGACTAGATGACGCTGGTCGTACAATGCTACATCGCGGTATGATTTCTTCTTTAGTCCAATATATATACTTTTTTGACGCTTTCATACTTCATAATAATAGACAACAAGAAGTTTACTTGTGTTGAATTTTTGTAGAGTCTGTTGTGTTTTTAGGAGCAGACTTTTATAATAATCTAAATTTAGCGAATGATCAAAAGTAGTATTAGTACCTCTGCCAATGATATTGACATCTCCAATTAAAATTGAAAACCTCTTTTAGTCTTATTGCGTACTCGAAATGACTTGCTGATAAATCTTGTTGAACTTCACGAGAGAGGCAATATGTTTAACTTCGAAAAATACAGACATGTTTTGATCTATTTTGCAATTTCATTAGATTAATCGATAAAATGCATGCACATACAATATAGCGTGATGTCTGTGACATTTGTATTCTTTGAAAACAGAAATTTCAAGTAAAAGTGATAGAGATACAATTTTATTATACTACAAGAGATCGTTGGTATGGGAGTTTTAACAGTTTTATAAAAAAGGATAGATCATTTGTTTTATGTATAAGGGATAAAATAAATGATTTAAATTCCCTGGATGTAAAAATTTATATTATATGTTGAGTCGGAGATGTAAGTGTTATTGTAAATGTACATTGTTTTATTATTTTATATTAGGGCGGGGAAGCGGACCTTCACATTTTTTTTTCTATCGTGTTGCACTTTTGCTCAAATGATGCACAACCGTGTCAATGCCAGGAAATTACTAGAACTAAGAGCATGAAATATTTAGGTATATTCTTGGATGAAAATGTGAATAATAAATAAACGCTCTTTCCTTTAGGATTCGTAAACTAAAGTATGTTTTTAAAAAACTGAGGTCTTCAACCGAGTCAAAAACCCTCCGATTGTTCTACGATTCTCTATGTAAATCAATTATTTCTTATTGTGTTCCGTTCTGTTCTGGGGAGGTGCTTCAATAACTTTATTATTAAAATAAGAAAGGGCTCAGAGATCAAACCTGAAGGTAATGACGAATAAACTTTGTAGATTCCCCAAAATTTCGTCACCGGCGGGGATCGAACCCGCGACCTTCAGGTATACGCCCCCGTGTCGCTCTGCCAATTGCGCTACAGTGTCAATAGCTTCCATTGCGAAATTCTTCTATTTTTTGTTTCTTTTACACTTTTAAGTTGTGTTTGCGTTCACTACCTCCGAGTTTTTTACAAATTCGAAATTTTTCTTTCTTTTATTTATCTTTGCTGTGTAGTGTCGGCTTAGAATAGCACTACCCCATTTCTTCCGGTGTACGTAAGAGGCGACTAACGGTATTGGGGGCTTTTAATGGATTTTGGGCGATGAGGTTGGAGACCCATCACCAACAACCTTATTTTTACTATCTTTTCCCCCCTTAACTTTCCAAAAGTGGCTAAGGAATTCCTAATTCCTTAGCTCTGGCTACCCCTTCTAGAGATTTATAGCCGTGAGTATATGTATGTATGTTTATTTATCCTTTATTTATTTTATATCGTTTGTTGGGGATTTCAATAAGAGTACTATGTCTACGTCGCATAATCTTTTGCTTTATAATTTACTTTGCCGTAACGAATATTGCATAGCCTTTTATATTATAAGAATACATTGCATATAAGTTTTTACGCATAATAAGTTTTCAGCATAGTCTAAAGGTAATAATAATTATTTAATAATATAATATTTATTTATTTGCCTTAAGTTAATACATTTGACACACATATTGTAATGTACATTTTGTGTTATTTATGTGAGATGTGGAACAGTTCATGATGTTTGACTTACCTTTTTTATCAGACACTTATTCTGAAAAGGACTTAGGGAATTTAATTTAAACCACGTTTTACAAACATATTTTTAATATTATTTCACACTATTTAATACACATTTATATTGTACGACAAATTTTGAACACACACACCATTTTCACTACACTGTCGTTATTTCTATTCACAATATAGATAGTAGTAGAGTATTCTCAATTCATTTATTTTTAGCCTATGTCCAAATCGCTTCCAGATTTTTCTCGAAAATAACCGTTTTGACAATCTTGTTTATTGTCAGATAATTATTTATTTATTTTTTTTAATTTACTCTCAGCCATTAGTTTTCTGCAAGAAGGTTGCTGGTGTTAGGTCGTAGCCTTACAATTTATTTTATTGAATGTTGTAATTTTGAATTGATTACAATAGGGAAATATTGTTTAATTGTTAAAAAATTGTTGTAATGATTCTAATTTACTGTCTTTCCTAATTTGTTTTCTAATAAATAATCCTAATTCATTGAAAATCTCTCACTGTTATTTGGACTACTTTCTCTGTTACTTCTTTTTACGAAAGCTTTTAATCCTTTAAAAAAAATAGCTCATTTCAAAGTTTTAAATTGGTGATGCTTGTTCGCAGATAGTGGTATATATTCAGCTCCTGGGGCGATGGGCCGATGATTCTGAAACAAATCTTGGAAAAGTCGATAACCATTAATCATCTTGGGGAGTTACTTTGTATTTATACCCCTCCGGAGTCGCAGCCCCTTCTTTTTGAGCTGTCCTAGCTGACGCGGGCTCCCTGGAGTTGCAGCCCCTTGTCGTCGAGCTCCCTGGAGTCGCAGCCCCTTGTCGTCGAGCTCCCTGGAGTCGCAGCCCCTTGTCATCGAGCTGCCTTTACCGACGGGCTTTCCGGAGTCGCAGCCCCCTTGCCGTTGAACAGTCCTTGCTGGCGCAGGCACCTGGTGGACACGAGCTGGTCCAGCTAGAATCATCTCCCATCGCAGCAGGAGCTGAGCCACAAGCAAGCTGAGTGTTTTATATTACATAACATAAACATAAACGTTAACGCCGAATATCCCCGAAGGGGTTGGCAGAGGTACTAATACTTCTGAACATCACGTGACTTTGTCACGTGGTGTTCAGAGTACCCACGTTTTGCATGGACAGTATACTCACGAGATAGGGGGCAGGCCTATCGCCGTTTTGTACGAATACACTGTCACATGACTAAGTACAACTCAGCCATGTGGGTTTCCTCACGATGTTTTCCCTCACCGTTAACAACCATGATAAATTAACCACACATATGTCTTTAGAAAAGACAAATTGGTGTAGGCCCGACCCAGGATTTGAACACTAGTCGTTTGCACGATAACCGAGTGTTCTACCCACTGGGCTATCACGGTTGCCACGGTTGTTTT
This sequence comes from Bedellia somnulentella, assembly GCA_963576735.1. NCBI lineage: Eukaryota > Metazoa > Arthropoda > Insecta > Lepidoptera > Bedelliidae > Bedellia > Bedellia somnulentella. Next base: position 21,269,177 of record OY755171.1, on the reverse strand, counting down.
ATATTATATTATATTAATAGGTTAGGTGTTGTTGATAGGTTTTTTTTGTTACGTTTGTTTTAGGTTATTTTATTTTTAATAAACGTTGTTGTGATATATATACCTTCCATTTATTTTCTATCCTTTCGTTTCTTTCTTTCTTCTTTGGCGGATGTTAATGCGTCGGTGCTAAGTGGCTAACTTGGTGATAGAAGATAAACACTCAAAATGTGGAACTGTATTTATTCTCAGGTGAACCGTACTTTACAAAGGTTGGTGCAGAAGTGTCGTTTGTTAAAATCTAGTATCTAAGATAAATTAATTACACATACAAATAAGGAGTGGTGCCGAGTGCATAAAACATGATGTAAGTCTGTCCTAGATTTTCGTGACGAATGACTAATGAGTACATAGTAGGCACACCACTTCCCTTCCAAAAAAAAAAAAAAAATTTAAAGAAATTTAAAAATAATTGTACAAAGTAAAATTAAAGGAGACACTCTTAGCTTTAAAAATAAAATAAAGTATACATTTTACTTTAAGTAAATAATAAAATAATTAATTTAGTATTACGTTATTTTACCATTATATATGGGTAATATATATTCACTTCACTTCACTGCACTTTAATTAACTATCACTTTTGCTGAAATTTTAACTTTTTCTTTACTCCTTGGGCTAGTTAACAGAGTATACCGGTGAGGGGCGATTGCTATCATTGAGACGGCGGCTAGCCTGTGATCCTTGTAGTTCTCTTTGGAGAAATGCTGAGTATTTCCTTTTACAGCATTTGCCAATAAAATAGCATGTTGCTATGAATGCTATTCCGAATATAATCAGTAGTATGAGGTCTAGCTTGCTATGGGTGATTTCATGGAGCAAGTTAGAGCTAGCCGAATTTCCTGCTCCATTTTGCGCGATGATGACTTCTTCGCGACTCTGAGTTTTTCCCATCTTTAGGATTTTTATTGCAGTAAGTATTTTCTCCTGGTGACAAAGTGGTAATGAATCGAAATTTCAATTGTTGAACCACACTGTCCTCTTAATAAGGCGCCGGATCGTGTTCGTAACGGACTGTTTTGTTTTTCGTTACCATATTTGTTACCCGTGTTCGGATCTTTGCTTGATCTAAATATTTCTACCTTTTTTGTTTGTGATGATTCAATTTCAGTATCACTGTGTATTAAAAATGCAGATTTCAAACGGTCAATTGATACTGTTCTGGTTTTGTCCGAAAACTTTATATCAAAAGTTTTATCGTCCCGTTTTATGACTTTGTAGGGTCCAGAATAGGGTGGGGTCAAAGGTCTTGTAGTGTGGTCGCAGCGTACAAATACGTGTGTACACGTTTTTAATTCAGGATGGATGAACATGTTTCTCTGATGATATGGTTTTCTTGGAACTGCTGAGTACATTCGTATGCGTTTCCTCAGATTCTGGAGAAATGTATCGCTATCTGGGATCTTCTGCGTTGTCGGCTCAAAGAAATCACCGGGAAGCTTTATGGGGGTTCCGTACACAAGTTCTGCTGCTGATGTTTCAGTGTCGTCGTGGAGACTTGCCCGTAATCCTAAGAGGACTGTGGGCAGTTCGGTAACCCAGTTTTCTGTGTTTCCACGCGACATTAAAGCTGCCTTTAGGGTCCTGTGCCATCTTTCAATTTTTCCATTTGCCTGAGGGTGATATGCTGTTGTGTGGATTTTCTTGATGCCCATGCATCTTGTCAGGTTGGTGAATAAATGTGACTCAAATTGACGTCCTTGATCAGTGGTAATTCTCAACGGACATCCAAACCTCGTAATCCACTGATTGTAAACTCCCTCTGCCACTGACTCAGCTGTGATATATTGCAGAGGTATGGCTTCAGGCCAATTTGTAGCTCGATCTATCATTGTGAGCAAATATTTTTATCCTTGACAGTACGATAAAGGACCCACAATGTCAATGTGCAAGTGTTGAAAACGTTCACTTGTTGGAAATGAACCGAGAGGTGAAATTGTGTGTCTTTGTATCTTAGATTTTTGACAATCCAAACATGATCGTGTCCAATCGTTTATATCCTTGTTCATTGACTTCCAGAAATATCTATTTCCGATCATTTTCCTAGTAGCTCTTGTGCCCGGATGACTAATTCCATGTATGGTTTTGAAGACTGCTACACGAAACTGCTCTGGCAAATATGGTCGTGCCGATTCTTTTGATATCTCACAGTAAATAGGCATGTTAGAGTTTGGATAAGTAATTGTTTTGAATTTTAAATTCTTGGATTTTTGCATTAATTTTAATTCTTCATCTTCTTTTTGAAATTTGGATAATTCTTCGTAATTCATGGGAGAAGGCATGTCTATTTGTTCAATTCGCGACAATGCATCAGCGACTTTATTTTCGGAGCCTTGAATGTGTTCAATTGAAGTACAAAACTGGCTGATGAAATCCAGGTGTCTCAGCCTTCGCGGGGTATCCGTAGAAGTTGTTTTCTTGTTAAGCGCGTATACCAGTGGCTTGTGGTCAGTAAACACGGTAACATTTTGGCCTTCTATCATGTTTCGAAAATGTTTGGTGGCCATGTAAATAGCCAGCAATTCCCTGTCGTAGGCAGAATACCGTTTTTGGGCTTCACTGAACTTACATGAGAAAAATCTTAGTGGCTGCCAACTTTTGCCAACTTTTTGTTCCAGTACGGCTCCCGCACATGTGTTTGAGGCATCAGTCACTAAAGCCAAAGGGGCTCCAGCTACGGGATGAGCCAGTAACGCAGCTTCACGGAGGCTATTCTTGCACAGAGTGAAAGCATTTTCGGCTTCTTCAGTCCACGAAATGCGCGATTTATCTTTCCGCTTTTTCTTGTGTAAATATAAATTCAAAGGTTCTTGATATTTGGCTGCTTTAGGTAAATGACTTCTGTAGAAATTAATCATACCCAAAAATCTTCTTAGCTGTTCTACTGTTTCGGGTTTGGGGTATTCAGCTAAAGCTTTGACGCGGTCTTCCAATGGTTGTATTCCTTTGTTTGAGACGTGATATCCCAGAAAGTCAATTTCTTCCTTACCGAATTCACATTTCGCTAAGTTTATAGTCACACCATGCTGGTTCAGGCGTCCGAAAACACCTGAATCCGAAGCAATTATGGTATCGTCTACAAAATTAAACGGAAAGTTCAGCCCGTCGTATACGACGTTATTCATGAAACGCTGAAAGGTTTGACTAGCATTACGTAAGCCAAATGTCATTCTCGGAAATTCATACAGTCCGAAGGGCGTGATGATTGCCGTCTTCTCGATATCCTCCGGAGCAACTGGCACAAAATGGTAAGCTCGATGAAGATCTATGCGTGAGAATATCTTTTTCCCTGCCAAGAGGTATTGGAAATCGTGGATTCTTGGAATCGGATATCTGTCTGGCTTCGTTATTGAGTTTAAATTGCGGTAATCACTACAGGGTCGCAATTCACCGTTCTTCTTAAGCACGACGTGTAGTGGGCTTGCCCAGCAACTCTTAGAAGGTCGACAAATACCGATTTGCTGCATGTAATCAAATTCCTTTTTTACCTTGGCGTATTTGTCTGGGGGAAGCGGCCGTGAACGTGCAAATACGGGTGATCCGGTAGTCTCGATGTGATGCACAACATTATGTTTTGGGGTGTCTTTATAGCACACAGGTTTCGTAATGTCGGGATAAGCTGATAACAAATCATAGTAAGAATTTGTCACGTCAATTGTTTTGATCTTCACGTATTCGTAATTGACTATAGATCCAATAACATTTAGATTAGTGACTGCGTCGATGATCTTTCTCCCGTTTATGTCTACCAAAAGCTTATGATGATTGAGGAAATCAGCTCCCAGGATTGGTTGTTTTACGTCTGCCAAAATAAATGTCCATAAATACGGTCTTCGTAATTTTAAATTTAGTACTGGGTTTTTAGTTCCGTACGTTTTTATTTCCGTGCCGTTTGCAGCGTATAATTTGTATCCATCACTTGAGTCGTTTCTAAATGATTTCTTAGTAGCCGGTAGTACTGAGACATTAGCTCCCGTATCCACCAAAAAACGTAGACCACTGTTTGAGTCGGTCACGCAGAGGCGATGAGAAGGGGAGATGGTGCAGACATCCGCCACTGGCTGCACCGATTTTAGTTTTCCGAATGGTCTGCTATTTTCTTCCAGGAGCACGGATCTGTACATTTATTAGCTCTATGGCGAAATCGACGATGATAATAACAAAGTCTGCCAGTGTCATTTGATACGGCATGATTCACCTTGCGGCCTCTCGAAACAGATCGACTATGGTAGCGCCGAAAATCATTAAAATTCCTTTGTCTAGGTCTTGATCTCTGTAATTCCATGACCTGCAGATTTAGTTGTGCTATTTGTGCTTGTAGCGCTGTAAATTCATCAGATCTACTGGTATTCTTGCTGCAGGAGGAGACTTCTGTAACATGGAGAGGTCGAGTATTTTCCATAATTTTATCAGCGATCGCTGCTAAGTTATCTAAATCTTTCACCTCGCTCACGGCGAGAACAGCACGAATTGATGATGGAAGGTGTCCTTGCCACATTATGTTCAGAGTTTCATCTGGAATCTTGCTCCTGGCCAAATCGCGCATATTGCGTAGCAAATGTGACGGTTTCTGATCACCGAGTTCAATTTCGCTCAATAATTTTTGCAGTTGTCTATTTTCCGATTCCTCGTAAACAGTTAAGAGTCTTGTTTTCAAGGCTTCATATTTTTTAGTCGCTGGTGGCGTTAACAGGATGTCACTGACTTGCTTGATTACATCTTTGCCGAGTTTGGTTACCACCAGATTAAATTTCGCTTCATCACTAAGTTTTTGAGGTGTCAAGATTGCTTCTATTTGTACGAACCATAAGCGCGGTTGATCGCACCAGAATTCAGGAAGACGAGAGGAGACAGTCACTGTCGATAGTTCTGGCGTGGTTCGTTTACTCGGTTCAGATTGGGCCATACTGTAGCACCTTGTTGGTAGGCTTCTTTATTTGTGTTTACGTATCTCCTAGGACAGGAGCACGCAACCTTCTTATCACGTCACCAGTTTGGCGGATGTTAATGCGTAGGTGCTAAGTGGCTAACTTGGTGATAGAAGATAAACACTCAAAATGTGGAACTGTATTTATTCTCAGGTGAACCGTACTTTACAAAGGTTGGTGCAGAAGTGTCGTTTGTTAAAATCTAGTATCTAAGATAAATTAATTACACATACAAATAAGGAGTGGTGCCGAGTGCATAAAACATGATGTAAGTCTGTCCTAGATTTTCGTGACGAATGACTAATGAGTACATAGTAGGCACACTTCTTTTAGTTACTTCTGGCTTCTGGGTAGCTATAGCATCCCAGGAGTGAGAAGTAACGTTACAGTGTTTGTGTAAGGTTAGTGGACATTACTAGACTTTATGTCTACACCTTCTTTTTAACAGGAATTCAGACAATTTACAAAATAATATAGTAAAATTTAGTTCCGAAAAAGCTTATAAACACCATAATTTTGTTTCTCAAATGAATATTTGGCTGCTCATATTCTGCATTTAAATAATAATTTGAAATATTTTATGAGTCCTAAAACTACAGGTAGACCATTTATTTAATTATGTATTATTCAAATTCAATTATATCAATCCTGGATATGCAAAGTAATTCTATTTTAAAATATATAAATATATTTTTATCTAAAAAACTTCATACAATTATAAGCAATTGCTCAAATATAAGTGGAATATAAGTATTAAGTAGGTGGCATTGAAACCTAGGTGATTCTTAACTCTGATTCCTTTCAGTTTCTGAGTTTATTCTAATACTATTTTGTTGAATGACATATATTACTGTTGATATCTTAAATTATATTTCAGTTGAACGAGAAACCTTTTTTCTGTCGTATCGATGTTTAACGTAATTCATATACTTATATATAGAGAGTGAAAGAGGTTTTGCGAGCGACAGCACTTAACATTATGCGTCCTCTTATGTTATAATGGAGCGATGACGGCAAACAGCAGAGTTATACGAGCTATCCGGGAAATGTTTTAATAGTTCGATTCTTTGGCATAATAAAGTTAAAAGTAGTATTATATTAACTTTACTTATGAACTGCTTATTTTCATATATTAGTAGTTTAGTTGTAAAACTTTAGTGCATCAATATGTCAATAGTACGTTGAGCATTTTGTTCTTTATAAAATACAAAATGTGTAATAAACTTGGTATTTTTTCTTGTAATATAGATCAGCTGACTCACTTTAAGTAACTTACATAACATAATAACATAAACATAAACGTTCACGCCGAATATCCCCGAAGGGGTTGGCAGAGGTACTAATACTTCTGAACATCACGTGACTTTGTCACCTGGTGTTCAGAGTACCCACGTTTTGCATGGACAGTGTACTCACGTGATAGGGGGCAGGCCTATCGCCGTTTTGTACGAATACACTGTCACATGACTAAGTACAACTCAGCCATGTGGGTTTCCTCACGATGTTTTCCCTCACCGTTAACAACCATGATAAATTAACCACACATATGTCTTTAGAAAAGACAAATTGGTGTCGGCCCGATCCAGGATTTGAACACTAGTCGTTTGCACGATAACCGAGTGTTCTACCCACTGGGCTATCACGGTTATTAAGTAACTTAAAAGCATGTAATGGCAAAATGTTCAGTCGTAGCGTTTTAACTTCGCCCATTATAAGTTTAGCATATTGCGATGAAATCAAAATAATATAAACAGAATAAAGTTTCTCCAAACACGCACCGCTTTAATTGCCAAGGTTTCTGAAATGAAAGCCAGAAAAGTTTTTCTTTGACTGAAACTTAAATAAAACATCTTATTCATTATATTTTCAATCTCGCCATGTATATTTTACTAAAATAACATTAAAACATTTCTTCAATCGGGTGTCATAATTATAAGAGACAATTTATGGTTATGGGGCTTTTTAGTTGTTTTACGGCAATGTAGCTGCAGCCCATCACCAACCATCCTTTTTTATCACTTTTTCATTAAATTACAGAAGTAGCGTTATAAGTAAATAGTAAAAATATGAAGTTTATTTTTAATATCGTTTTTAGAACATATGAAAAAAATTGTCTTCAAAAAAGTTTATGCTCTTCATTTATTCTACATTAGATTTCATATTTTATACTTTAAAGTATCCTGAGTCCCATAGTCGTATCAATACACGAAATAGTTATAGATAGTTGCAACTAGATTATTTACACATGGGGGTGGTGCTCCAAATTGGTTTACTGAATCCCGCCGAGTGCTCGCCACGGTTTGTTAGGGCTCGCTGGATCGCCCGTGTCGCAAAACTGCTCGGTGCCGTCACTTTTGCATCCCGTTTTCAAATCGGATTATTCTACAGTTCAGCATTTCAATAGTACTTTGTGGTAGAACGATGGCTCTATTTTATGGAATTGGAGGTTTTGATAGAATGAAACCAGTAGCGAACATTTTGAAATACTTTGACTAGAATGAAATAATAGAAAGAAAGGAAAAAAGCTATTAATTCATTTGCCCATGGTATAACTGAAATATAAAACCACTTATATATAAATATAGTTTGCGTGGCAATCAAAAGTGTGTTCATCAGTTTTTTCAACTACATATATTTTGAACTTTGTAGTACTCAGTAATTTGAAATTATTTAATCCTAGCGACCTATTATATTGTCTCTGATTCTCGACAACATACATACATATACTCACGCCGATAGTTCCCCTTGAGATGGGCAGAGTCTATCGATTGTCATTTTGTACGATCCTGGTAAACCTCTCTAGCTTCATTCATATCCATCAATCTTTTTATACATGCTCTTTTATTCTTCATACTTCGGACACCTGCCTTTTTGAGTACATTCTTTATTTGGTCCAAACCACAACCTTTTTTTTCCCCAGGCAACTTCCAAAAATGGCTGAGGAATTTCTAATTCCTTAGCTCTGGAATTAATAGCCGTGAGTATATCGCGAGTTTCAATCACGCTGCGAGCGTATATTTGTATGAAGAATATGAATGTGTGTTTCCAAGGTTTGGCTAATATTTAATATATTGTCAAGTTAGTGCCCCTTACCACAAGTTTCCATTTTACCTTTATACAGGCTTTTTTCTGTGTGATGTGTTTACTCATATATAAAGAAATACTTACTGTACACTATACAAACCAGAAATGTTTGCCTCGCTTAACTTGCATACATCAACTACTTTATTATCTTGCTCGCTTATTCATATCTTCTATCTTCTTCTATACTATAATAAGACTGTAACGAGGTCAAAACTGTACATTGAAGAAAAAAAATAAAAACCGGTGGAATATGTTTTATTATCGATACTGAAGCCAAATTTGCTATTTTTGAAAAAAATGTCTGTCTGTCTGTCTGTATGTTCGTTCATCACGTTAATTCTACCGGACCGATCTTGATCAAATTTGGCATGAATGTAGGTTATACACCTGGCCAACATATAGGATATAATTTATCCCGGATTTCGCAAGGGTTCCCACAGGAGCATAAAAAACATAACTTTTATATGGTTCCCCATATTTACACGATTAATTTTTTCATCGACCGACTTTATCGGACTCTTCATTAATAGTCTTTTTGGAAAAAATAAGGGTTTCATCCATTTTCATCAAAATAATTGTCCATTTAATTGTTTGTCAATAGTATGACTACTAGATATATAGGATATCACAAATTTGAGACTTACACAAATGTCTGCGTGGCGTAGCGGTATACCGTTTGGTAAACACTATTTACGAAAGACCCAGGTTCGAATCCCGGGTGGTCAAAGTCTTTTTGCGTATTCTTTTGCTTTTGTGTTAGGTTAGAATAATAGGATGCACTAATCCTTCTTTTTCAAATTCAACTATGCGAATATGTATTTAATAAAGATAATTGAAAGCATATTGTATGAATATTGCGTTGCTTTCTGCATCGCGGTACGATTTCTTATTTTCTTTGTTATAGATACTTCAGTTCATACTAAACTTTTACGACAGTTCGAAGACTGTCGGGTCAGCTAGTCTAGAATATATACATATACATACATATACTCCCAGCTAAAAATCCCTAGAAGGGGTAGCCAGAGCTAAGGAATTAGAAATTCCTCAGCCATTTTTGGAAGTTGTTTGGGGAAAAGATGGTGAAATAAAGGTTGTTGGTGATGGGTCTCCAATCTCATCGCCCAAAAATCCCTCCAAAGCCCCAATACCGTTAGTCGCCTCTTACGTTCACCCATCGCAAGAAATGGGGGAGTGCTATTCTAAGCCGACACTACACAGCTAGAATACATACATACATATACTCTCGCCATAAATCCCAAAAAGGGTAAGCCAGAGCATCAGACCTAGAAACTCCTAAGCTACATTTGGAAGTTAATACGGGTCAAGTTGGTAGAAATCGCATCGCATCGCCCAAAAACCACATAAAAATAATTTATTTGAAAAAAATAATGTTTTTTGAACGTCAAAGTGCAGTTCAATTAAATACTACGTTTACTTTAGATTCGGAAGGTGTCTTGTTGACAGAAGAACCCGTGAAAAACTCATAACACACATAATAATTAGCCCGGAAACATCCTGCACAGAGCACACCAACCAAGCCATTTTATCATTAATGTAATCATTAACATAATAATAGGCTTTCGAACTAAGATTTCTTTTAAGTTTAAAAGCATATACTCTTTGTCGCCTCTTATACACCCGTGGGTAGAAAGGGTTAGTGACAATCTAAGCCGGCGCTACAAAGCACTATCTTGAATAATGACACTTAACTCCGCACGTTAGTAACAGTAGGCTATTCAATCGGTTATTAGGTCTCTGCATTTAGCAAACCAATAGACGCTAGTCTAAACCACATTGGTATTCATGATTCCAGTTTAAATACAACGTTAAACGTAATCACAAAGCATATCTTCTTGTTATTTGCATGAGAGCGGCGGGACTAAACATGATTTGAATATTCCTGCTAACTGTAGGAAACTCACCGAGCCCCTCGGGGGGCGCCCTCGTCGTCTGGGGGTGGCGTAAGAAAGTGATGATATGGACAGATAATTACAGCTTTTATGGAAAACTAAGCTGCGTAGTGTCAGCAGATCACTAAGGGCCAGTTTTTTGATCCGGAGTTAAAAATATAACCATTTGTTACATTGACTTTAGTTAAATGACTAACCAGTAGTTAAATCGTAAATCCATTTTTGATGTCTTTTTTAACTATAGTCAAACTTAACAATTGGTCAATTTATTGCCAGTGCAATGAACAATGATGTATAAGATATCCTATACAAAGTATCTGAAATGCAAGATGAAAGATACTTGAAAGAAGAGTATTTCAGATACAGATAAAAGTAGTTTTCTAAAAAGGTATTTGGAACACAAAATACCTATCTTTCAAATACTTTTTAAAAATAAAATAATTTTGTAAGGAAACTACATTTGATTAAAGTTATTCGAGAATAACTGAGAGTGTGCGTTTTAGGATCATTCCCAATTTCAGTAACAATGCAGAGTACTGCTTCCTTCGATAGGCGGTAACGATGACAAAAATCTACATCATCCCAGGTTTCTAACGGCGGATGGCGTGGCCTAAATATTTTTAACCTTCTCATCAACACACATTGTAATATAATATCATCGTCTTCTTCTTCTGACGAACTTTCGACTTCAAAGTATCTAACTATGTTCAAATTCATCTCAGATATCTGACAAACAGCTGCCATTATACAAATAACCAGCGGTCATCTTGTTTAACCCTCCAATCCTGAGTAGTTAACTTTTTTAACTAATGGTTCGATATTTGACCATTAGTTACTCTAACCACGGGTCAAAAAATGCATTTTGCTGATATCTAACTAATAGTTACGATATTTAACAAATTGTTGAGTTAACCACGGATCAAAAAACTGGCCCTAAGATGGTTGTCATAGTTTTCTACATAAGTGAACGAATTTTTTGTACTTTAAGTACAACTAAATGCTTATGTGCCGTATGGGGTCAAATTCTAAAGGGTTTTAATGGATGCTAGAGTACATCATAAGCCACAATACATTGTTGTATCAATTTGTTTGGCCACTAATACTACAAACTAAAAACGGCACAAAAAGCATTACTTTACTCAATCTTTCTCCTTCAAAGAAGAAAATCGGAACTAAATTTCTTTAATGAGCCTTTAAATTCGTAATTCTAGCTCGTTAAAGAGTTAAATTGGATGGACCACTTAACATATATTGTTCATTCAGATCGTAAAGATTTAATGTAAATTGTAACTCTCGCACTCCTCCGGTTGGTTCGTTTGGGTATTTACATTGACATAAATTTACCGTTAAATTTAATATCGGTTCGTATTAACGTTTTTTTTTTTTTTCGTTTTGAATGTAAATATATTTTTCAATGAAATTCATATATTTAGTTTGGATGATAAATACATACATACATATGTTGACGTGTATATTGTATTAGTCCCAAAAACGACTCCTTATGGTTTTTACGATTACGTTGCTCCCATCCCCGGTGGTGGCACAACTAATCCTGGCTACGGTAGCGGTCATGGTACTGGGGGCATCAAGAATCCCCTGCAGAGATCCGGCTGCCACAAAAGACGACATTTGCTGAACAATTTGTATATTAAATTATGTGTAATACACATATAAATAACATCTAAGGCTAAGAAACAATAATGTATGCTCATCACATAAATGTTGCTCTCAGCGGGATTCGAACCCGCAACCTCCGGACCGAGAAGCTAGTCACCTATCCACTCGGTCACGGACGTCGTCACGAGCTAAGGATCACAATTGTAGATAAACGTTTACGTAACAATTCAGTATATTTACCTTCACACAGAAAACAAAGGTTCATTAAACAAGAAACTTGAGCGGATAAAAGCGAATCATTAACATTTCATTTAAAGCATTTTAATTGTTCTTGCTACGTTAATCCCTTTCAGGAACTTTGTTTACATGAAAATAATTAAATCAAAGTACTATTTTACTGACTTAAGCCAAAAGTAAAAGTTCGCTACATTCGCTAAGGGAGCGTTCAAGTATTACGTAACGCAATTTGGGGGGGCGGGGGGGTCTCGTAAAACGTTACGATGCGTTACACGGGCGGGAGGGGGTCCTTTTTACAACACGTTACGTAACATTATTTCTTTTTTTATATAAAAAAATAGGGAAATAAAACTCAAATTTATAAAAAAAATAAACAAAATACGCAGGTGTTGCGAATTAAAAATCTCTTGTTTTATAAGTATAAGGCAATACGAAGGATAAAAACTATAACAACTTTTTGCGACTTCAGGGTAAAAATGATGACTTGAGTGTTACGTAACCTTTAGAGAGGGGGGTGGGGGGTACAGAAAAACGTTACGGAGCGTTACAGTGGGGGGAGGGGGGGTCAAAAATTTTCAAAAATTGCGTTACGTAATACTTGAACGCTCCCTAAATACTACGATCTAATAAATATTTGATTAATTCAAATAAAGCCAACATTGATTAATTGGATCGATCAGTAGCGGTAACTGAGAATAGCACTACCTTATATCTTCTCGTGAGTGTCGTACTAGGCAACAACGGTGTTTTACGACACCGACCGCGGGAAAACGCGTGCGTGCTTTATTATTATTATTAGTTTTCGAAATCGTCATTAATAAAAAAATTTGAGCTGTGTAGTGTCGGCTTAGAATAGCACTCCCCATTACTTCCGGTGGGTGTACGTAAGAGGCGACTAACGGTATTGGGGCTTTTAAGGGATTTTTGGGCGATGAGGTTGGACACCCATCACCAACAACTTTTCTTTTACCATCTTTCCCCGCTAAACTTCCAAAAGTGGCTGGGCAATTTCTAATTCCTTAGCTCTGCCTACCCCATCTAGGGATTTATAGCCGTGAGTATATTATTATGTATGTATGATTTTTCAGTAATAACGAAGAGTATATATAGTTGTTTATTTAATGTATAGTAAATTATTTTTCTAGTTATCTTTTATTTTAGCGTTCCAATAGAACATTTTAATACGTTTATAACGTCATGCAAAGTTTAGCCTCGCGTTTTATATAAAAACACAATGTCTTTTCATGAATGCACTATGTTCGTGGCAGGTTGCGTTCCTGTTCCAAGTAGTGTGTTATTCTATATTTCGTTTGAGAAAAACATGTCATATGAAATGAAACTCACATTAATAAAATATATACATATATTAAAAGATCCACACCTAATCTTTAACGCACATATATTTAATATACACATCCAATAAAATGAAATTTATTCAAAACCATCCCAGGATAACGTCCTTGTTTTTAAATGAATACGGTTTCATGGAAACCAATTTCACTTCATTTCACGAGCTCTATTTAATTATTATGAAGAAAATTATAATAAAGTGGTGTAATTTTCATTTCGTTTCACAAATCTCCACCTGGGTGTTTGTGGTTTGTTTTATTTAAGTGTGGTTAGTAACATCAATAGGTAAGTATCAATCGCCAAAATGAACTTTTTAATTCTAATGTTTATTTTCCCTAAAACCTAAGATTTTAAATTATAAAATACAACAATTATGCTTCAATAAATATACATAGAGTATTCAAAAAGTACGTTCAATTTAACATACATACATACATATACTCACGGCTATAAACCCCTTGAAGGGGTAGCCAGAGCTAGGGAATTAAAAATTCCTCAGCCACTTTTGGAAGTTGCGTGGGGAATAGATGGTGGAATAAAGGTTGTTGGTGATGGGTCTCCAACCGCATCGCCCAAAAATCCCTTAAAAGCCCCAATACCGTTAGTCACCTCTTACGTACACCCACCGGAAGAAATGGGGTAGTGCTATTCTAAGCCGGCACTACACAGCAACAAATCACAATTTAAATCTCGTTAAAAATATGAAGCTCAATCATACTTAGCTATCGGTTGATTGTATTTATTTATTATCCTCAAACAGTGAACTTTGAATATTTGGAAAGCAAAAACTGCTTTCTGGGTGAGAGACATGTCTCACAGCTTTGGTGGGACATGAAAAATTATTAATATTTACTACAACCCCAAACCTAACAATTTTCACGAAGACACTTTTTCTTTATCCACCGTCATAGTGAGTGTAGACTATGCACCGCATTAGTTACAGTGCAATGGCCGCGGTGCCTCTCCACGTGAACCCGGCGCGCAGTAAGTGGTATGGTCGTAGAACATAATATATGCATACACCCTGTGGAAGAAAGAATCCCATACATCTCAAGAACCATAGATGCAATGGTATGATAGGATGCAGTAATGGTCAAGTAGCGAGAATAGTTAATATATTGTACAAGAAAAAAGTAGAATAAGTAGTGTCGGCTTAGAATAGCACTATCCCATTTCTTCCCATGGGTCACTGTAAAACGCGACTACGGGTATTGGGGTTTTAAGGGATTTTAGGGCGATGCGGTTGGAGCCCGTCCTCAAGAACCTTTATTAACAATATTTTTCTTATTCAACTTCCAAAAGTGGCAAAGTTACATGTGCATCTGGATGGAGGGCCCAATTTTTTTTCTTTGTATAACAAATTGAGACTTACAGGCAAAAACTAATTTGCATTTTTTAAGTAGAAGCAAAGGGTTAGGGTTACCATGATGTTCTTTGGACACGTTGGACACAAAAAAAAATACTACTAAACAAACTTTATTTGAGTTAATTCTTTATAAACAAATATTTTACTTATAATTATAACTAACATTAGTGTAGTAGGTACTGCTTAATTATAGGTTAGATATAGTAACTACACATTTTCATATAAGTAATTATAAGTATTGTATATCTGAGAAGTTTGTTTACAAGGGATGGAAAATGTGATGAAGATATTGAAAGAAGAGTGAAAAAGGGTAATGCGGTAAATGGAGCAATGAATAGCCTAATGACCTGTCAATCGGTGTCTGAAAAGGCCCGAATGGCTGTGCATGATGCTGTTCTTGTTCCTACGCTTATGTATGGAAGCGAATGTTGGGTGTGGCAGAAGAAGCATGAGAGCAGAGTGAATGCACATGTTAATAAACTGAAATTGTACAAACCATGTTTTGAAAAAATGAAAAAATGTGAATGTAAAGAGTTTCTTTGTTGCTTCTTCTCTTTACGAACACCTTCCGAAGCAACGGACTAATGATAAATTTAAAAAAAATTGACGTTCAAAAAATGTTAGTTTTTAACTTAATTTTGAAGAATAAACTTTTTGACTTTTTTTTTGACTTTTTGCAGTAGAGATGAGGTCCCTCAGTAAAATTTGTAATGTTAAATTATGTGACCGAGTGAGAAATAGTGTTATTCGTGAAAAGTGTGGTGTGAAAGATGATATTGTAAGAAAGATAGAAAAAGGAATGTTGAGATGGTTTGGGCACATAGAGAGGATGGATGATAGAAAATTGGTAAAAGGGATCTATAGAGCTAGTGTGGATGGTAATGTTAGTAGATGACGACCACGGAGAACACACTTGGACCAAATTGAGAGTGTGCTCAAAAAGGCTGGCGTCCGAAGTATGAAGAATAAAAGAGCATGTATGAAAAGATTGATGGATGTAAACGAAGCTAGAGAGGTTTGTCAGGATCGTGCGAAGTGGCGATCAATAGTCTCTGCCTACCCCAATGGGAACTAATGGCGTGAGTATATGTATGTATGTAATTATAACCTAACTAAGGCCAGAAAAAAAAACGGAAAATTCAGGATTCCTTATCTTAATCTTCAACAGATTCAAAAATCATATACGACAAAGTATGTAAATAAATAGATTCTCCTTCTCTACTATTACAAGATGCTGTCATCAAGTCGTCAAGGCAGATCATGTGCCCATTTACAAAGCCATGTCCTTTGTAATGACCGATACCAGTTGGTATAGACGCTGGAACGTATTCAGTACAGCCTAATAATTTGAAATATTTACCTTTAAAGTTAACTGTCTCGGGTATATCTTTTAAATTGACTTTATTTGTCCCGTTTAAATCAAATTTAATATTTAATAATTGCACTGCACACCCAACGTAATCAGAAAACATACACCGCTCAAGTAATAAATAAAATCTTAGTCGCTTAAAAATACCGCCTTGATGAGGGTAGTAGAAAAATAAACAAAACCATGGTTACCCTATAAATTTGCTCCTACTAAAAAAATACATATAAGTTTTCTTTTAAAGTATGGCATTTAGAATAAAATACTGTATGAAAAACTTTAGTTAAGAATTACTTAAAACGGGTGATCTATTATGTTTTAACAAGGACGTTGTTCCTAGACAATAAGATCGAAAATATTTGGGCCCTCAGTTCAAATGATTTTACGACAAAACGACTGTTATATACTATTGAATTGTCTCTTTTATGTCATTATTTCTTTTTAACTAATTTATAGGGGTGTTTAACTATAAAGTATAAAATTAAATGTTTTTTGACATGAATTCCTCATAACATCTTTTATTTATAAAGTATAAAAGTCAATTTATGTGTTACCTTATGTGAACCCATTGTAAACTAGGGCTCTCAGTACAGTAACGTCTGGATTGAGGGCCCAAATAAAACTATCATAAATCTGTATAGCCATATTCTAGCGGATTGTAAATTTCTTAAATAATTTAAGAAATTCTTAGGTAAATTTTAAAATAAAAATTATTTACTCGGACATAGTACTTTCTGAGATTTGACGATGCCACTTTACTTTGCGCGCGTCTGAACTGAGGGCCCAATCAATTCGCCCGTAGTATCTCTAATTCATATTTAAGAAATTTATGGGGCTGTTCTATCTGTTTTAACTAATTTTAACTAAATTCCCTGTAAGTCTCAATTTGTTATACAAAGAAAAAAAAATGGGCCCTCGATCTAGATGCACATTATAGATTTATAGCCGCAATTATATGTATATATATAAAAACTAAGAACACAGATTTCACTTACATTGAGTACTATTATTGGTAGCAAGAATGATATTTCAGCTTTGCAAATGGCGTCAAATTGCTGCAATAAAAAAGGAAGTAATTAATAAGAGCAAAATAATTCAATACATTTTGACACTGATAAACCAGTTTCCTAGTATAGTGTCCTTCTGTGCACCCTGCTTGTAAGTTTGAGTTTGAAATGCAATCCTTTATTATACAGAATATTGCAGGCTGGACAAAACTTACATTATTGCATGGCTCAGATAGCGCCTAACGTGGAGCGTCTCTGCAACTATCGAGGGAGATAACGTCTACCCACCAGCGCATAGCATACATACATATACTCAGGCCATTATTTCCCATTGGGGTAGGCAGAGACTGAAAAGAATTGATCGCCACTTTGTACGATCCTGGCAAACCTCATGCTCAAAGTATGAAGACTAAAAATTCTTCATACTTTGGACGCCGGCGCCGGCCTTAACTTGAAAACCATAAGGAGGGGTTTTTGGGACTTATACAATATACACGTCAGCATATGTATGTATGTATTTTTCCTCGTAACAAGAGATATGAATTTCATTGAAAAATATATTTACATTCAAAATGAAAAAAAATTAAACGTTAACACCAACCGATATTAAATTTACCGGTAAATTTATCTGTCAATGTAAATGTCCAGACGAACCAACCGAAGTGCGAGGGTTACAATTAACATTAAATCTTGACGCAAATCTGAATGAACAATATATGTTAAGTGGTCCGTCCAATTTAACTCTTTAACGGGCTAGAATTACGAATTTAAAGGCTCATTAAAGAAATTTATTTCCCATTTACTTCTTCTTTGAAGGAGAAAGATTGAGTAAAGTAATGCTTTTTGTGGCGTTTTCATTTTGAAGTATTAGTAGCCAAACAAGTTTATACAACAATGTATTGAGGCTTGTGATGTATTCTAGCATCCGTTAAAACCCTTTGAAATTTGACCACATACGGCACATAAGCATTAAGTTCTACTAAAAGTACAAAAAAATCGTACGCTTATGTAGAAAATTATGTCAATCATCTTAGTGATCTGCTGACACTACGCAGCTTAGTTTTCCATAAAAGCTGTAATTATCTGTCCATATTATCACTTTCTTACGCCACCCCCAGACGACGAGGGCGCCCCCCGGGAGGCTCGGTGTGTTTCCTACAGTTAGCAGGAATATTCAAATCATGTTTAGTCCCGCCGCTCTCATGCAAATAACAAGAAGATATGCGTTGTGATTATGCTGAACGTTGTATTTGAACTGGATTCATGAATACCAATGTGGTTTAGACTGGCGTCTATTGGTTTGCTAAATGCAGAGACCTAATAACCGATTGAATAGCCTACTGTTATTAACGTGCGGAGTTAAGTGTCATTATTCAAGATAGTGCTATGTAGCGCCGGCTTAGATTGTCACTAACCCTTTCTACCCACGGGTGTATAAGAGGCGACAAAGGGTATAAGGGTATGCTTTTTAAGTTAAAAGAAATCTTAGTTCGAAAGTCTATTATAATGTTAATGATTACATTAGTGATAAAATGGCTTGGTTGGAGGGCTCTGTGCAGGATGTTTCCGGGCTAGCACCAAAATTGTAATGGACGTAACAGTATGTGTCTTATGAGTTTCTTACGGGTTCTTCTCTCAACAAGACACCTTCCGAATCCGAAGTAAACTTAGTATTTAATTGAATTGCACTTTGACGTTCAAAAAACAAATATTATTTTTTTACTTTGAAATATATATTTTTTTAATTTAAATATTTTTATGTGGTTTTTGGGCGATGCGGTTGGAGACCCTTCACCAACGATACATAATTTCTACCAACTTGACCCGTATCAACTTCCAAATGTAGCTTAGGAGTTTCTAGGTCTGATGCTCTGGCTTACCCTTTTTGGGATTTATGGCGAGAGTAAATGTATGTATTCATTATAGCTGTGTAGTGTCGGCTTAGAATAGCAACCCCCATTTCTTCCAGTGGGTGTACGTAAGAGGCGACTATAAAGTTATTAACGGTATTGGGGCTTTTGATGGATTTTTGGGCGATGCGGTTGGAGACCCATTATTTCACCATCTTTTCCCCAAGCATTTTCCAAAAGTGACTGAGGAATTTCTAACCCCTTCTAGGGGTTTTTAGCCGTGAGTATATGTATGTATATGTATATATTCTAGATATGAATAAGCGAGCAAGATAATAAAGTAGTTGATGTGTGCAACTATGCAAGTTAAGCGAGGCAAATATTTCTGGTTTGTATAGTGTATAGTAAGTATTTTTTTATATATGAGTAAACACATGACACAGAAAAAAGACTGTATAAAGGTAAAATGGAAACTTGTGGTTAGGGGCACTAACTAGAGGATATAATATAGTAAAATATATTAAATATTATCCAAACCTTGGAAACAGACATTCATATTCTTCATACAAATATATGCTCGCAGCGGGATTGAAACCTAAGATCTACATACATACTCACGGCTATAAATTCCAGAGCTAAGGAATGAGACATTCCTCAGCCACTTTTGGAAGTTGCGTGGGGAAAATATGGTAATATAAAGGTTGTTGGTGATGGTTCTCCAACCGCATTGCCCAAAAATCCCTTAAAAAGCCCCATAACCCTTAGTCGCCTCTTACGTACACCCACCGGAGGAATTGGGGTAGTGCTATTCTAAGCCCACACTACACAGCAAGACCTTAGACCTAAAATTTCTCGACCCAAAAACTGCCATCCACCAACTAGGCCGCGAAATCGTTAAGATGTCGACTCCTCAAACTATGTTTAAAAAGGAGAAAAGGCCCCGTTGACGCATATTAACATACGCTATTCAAAAGTGACATTTTGCCTAAAGACTAAAGAGATATTTTATAAAGTTCATTACATATATTCACGCCATTAGTTCCCATTGGGGTTGGCAGAGACTATCGATCGCCACTTCGTACGATCCTGACAAACCTCTATAGCTTCTGTTACATCCATCAATCTCTCATACATGCTCTTTTATTCTTCATACTTCGGACGCCAGCCTTTTTAAGCACATTCTCAATTTGGTCCAAGTGTGTTCTCCGTGGTCGTCCTCTACAAACATTACCATCCACACTAGCTCTGAGCTAGCAGAGTAAATGCAGTAGAGATGAGGTCCCTCATAAAAAAAAATATAATGTTAGGTTATGTGATCGAGTGAGAGTAAGCGTGAATCGTGAAAGGTGCGGTATGAAAGATGATATTGTAAAAAAGATTGAAAAAGGAATGTTGAGATGGTTTGGGCACATAGACAGGATGTGGAAGGTAATTTTAGCAAAGGACGACTTTGAAGGACTTATTTGGACCAAATAAAGAATGTGCTCAAAAAGGCAGGTGTCCGAAGTATGAAGAATAAAAGAGCATGTATGAAAAGATTGATGGATGTGTATGAAGCTAGAAAGGTTTGCCAGGATCGTACAAAATGACAATCGATAGACTCTGCCTACCTCAGGGGGAACTAACGGCGTGAGTATATGTATGTATGATATCGAGAATCAGGGACAATATAATAGTTTCTTAGGTTCATCTTATTATCCTTAGTAGGGTCGCTAGGATTAAATAATTTCAAATTACTGAGTACTACAAAGTTCAAAATATATGCAGTTAAAAAAACTGATTAACACACTTTTAATTGCCACGCAAACTATATTTATATATAAGTTGTTTTATATTTCAGTTATACCCTGGGCGAATGAATTAATAGCTTTCTTCCTTTCTTTCTATTATTTCATTCTAGTCAAAGTATTTCAAAATGTTCGCTACTGGTTTCATTCTATCAAAACCTCCAACGCCATAAAATAGAGCCATCGTTCTACCACAAAGTACTATTGAAAAGCTGAACTGTAGAATAATCCGATTTGAAAACGGGATGCAAAAGTGATGGCACCGAGCAGTTTTGCGACACGGGCGATCCAGCGAGCCCTAACAAACCGTGGCGAGCACTCGGCGGAATTCAGTAACCCAATTTGGGGCAACGCACCCTTGTATAAATAATCTAGTTGCAACTATCTATAACTATTTCGTGTATTGATACGACTATGGGACTAAGGATACTTTAAAGTATAAAATATGACGTCTAAGGTAGAATAAATGAAGAGCATAAACTTTTTTGAAGACAATTTTTTTCATACGTTCTAAAAACGATATTAAAAAAAACACTTTATATTTTTACTATGTACTTATAACCTCAATATAAACAATTTATATAGTAAAAAAACTAGAACTCAATGTATTATTTGTTAAATTCAACATTGTGCTACCATACAATGTATAATATACAATACATAAGTTTTAAAATCTAATTTCCAATAGTGGCTGGAGAATTTTCTGATTCTGAAGGTCTGGCTACCTCTTTCAGGGATTTATAGCCGTGAGTATATGTATGTATATATGTATTTAAAATTAAGTGGCTAAAACTACTTCTGTAACTTAATGAAAAGGTGATAAAAAAGGATGGTTGGTGATGGGCTGCAGCTACATTGCCGTAAAACAACTAAAAAGCCCCATTACCATAAATTGTCTCTTATAATTATGACACCCGATTGAAGAAATGTTTTAATGTTATTTAAGTAAAATATACACAGCGAGATTGTAAATATAATGTTTAAGATGTTTTATTTAAGTTTCAGTCAAAGAAAAACTTTTCTGGCTTTCATTTCAGAAACCATGGCAATTAAAGCGGTGCGTGTTTGGAGAAACTTTATTCTGTTTATATTATTTTGATTTTATCGCAATATGCTAAACTTATAATGGGCGAAGTTAAAACGCTACGACTGAACATTTTGCCATTACATGCTTTTAAGTTACTTAATAACCGTGATAGCCCAGTGGGTAGAACACTCGGTTATCGTGCAAACGACTAGTGTTCAAATCCTGGATCGGGCCGACACCAATTTGTCTTTTCTAAAGACATATGTGTGGTTAATTTATCATGGTTGTTAACGGTGAGGGAAAACATCGTGAGGAAACCCACATGGCTGAGTTGTACTTAGTCATGTGACAGTGTATTCGTACAAAACGGCGATAGGCCTGCCCCCTATCACGTGAGTACACTGTCCATGCAAAACGTGGGTACTCTGAACACCAGGTGACAAAGTCACGTGATGTTCAGAAGTATTAGTACCTCTGCCAACCCCTTCGGGGATATTCGGCGTGAACGTTTATGTTTATGTTATTATGTTATGTAAGTTACTTAAAGTGAGTCAGCTGATCTATATTACAAGAAAAAATACCAAGTTTATTACACATTTTGTATTTTATAAAGAACAAATGCTGAACGTACTATTGACATATTGATGCACTAAAGTTTTACAACTAAACTACTAATATAAGAAAATAAGCAGTTCATAAGTAAAGTTAATATAATACTACTTTTAACTATAATATGCCAAAGAAACGAACTATTAAAACATTTCCCGGATAGCTCGTATAACTCTGCTGTTTGCCGTCATCGCTCCATTATAACATAAGAGGACGCATAATGTTAAGTGCTGTCGCTTGCAAAACCTCTTTCACTCTCTATATATAAGTATACTAGCGACCCGCCCCGGCTTCACACGGGTGCAATGCAAAATATACCTACTACAGAATGTCCTTATACACAGCTTCACACAGCACAGTTCACAGCTTTTTTGTCATTAGCCAATACGAACATGTTTTGCTTAGACGTTACTCTTGACAGCGCGACATATAATTGGTCATGTGAAAAACACTCAAAACTCAAGTCTAATCCTGCAACGTTAAAAGTTTGACCCTGCGATTTATTAATGGTCATGAAAATGCTCGCCCTAATACTAAATTGTCTTAACTCTAAATTCAAATCAAAGTCTTAATGGAAGAAATACCAAGAAATATGGTTTTAAGCTAATCCTATCTAACCTAATGTACTTACTTTACTACATACATACATACATACATATACTCACGGCTATAAATCCCTAGAAGGGGTAGTCAGAGCTGAGAAATTAGAAATTCCTCAACCACTTTTGGAACTCCCCACTCAACTTTTGGAAAGTTGAGTGGGGAAAAGATGGTGAGATAAAGGTTGTCGGTGATGGGTCTCCAACCGCATCGCCCAAAAAATCCTTAATAGCCCCAATACCGTTAGTCGCCTCTTACGTACACCCACCGGAAGAAATGGGGTAGTGCTATTCTAAGCCGACACTACACAGCATATTACTATACTACTAATATAATAATAATAATAAAAATTAAAAGATAATCAACAACAAAAGATACTTATTCTATTCAGTTTAATTAATTCTTGATATTTTCCTCGCAAGAGAGCTCCGATAAACGCGTGCGATCGCTGCAAATCATATATTTTTATTTTTTTTTGTTTACCGGTGGGGAAATCCTCATAGGATCCCCCGTCGCTCGAGAGAGCGACGGGGGTATGTCGGACTTTTACCGACTAAAACCCCACCGGTTCGGTGCTGCTGGCCCTGCGGCCTATGCGGCGTCACCTTGGTATGTTTTGCCGGGCGGCTGAAGGCCGCCCTGGCGGTGAAAAGGAGTCAGCTAAGTCGAATAGGGTGAGTATAAAAATAAAATAGACTCTAGTTGAGTCTGGTGTGACTCTAAAGTTAGTGTTAGGTTCTACGACCTCGCCGGCGGGGTCAGTGTCAGGAGTGATAGTGGTTGTTGGTGTGACCGCGAGCGCCGGTAGCCCCTGAGGCCTCGAGCTCGCGGGTGATATCGTCGTCGGGATCCGAGAGCACGCTACGTGGGCGTCGAATCCCGGCGTCCGGGGAAATCGTGTAATCGAGCGAGGCTCGGAGTAAGGGGTTGGGGTGATCAGGGATCCTATCAAAATATCTACGTGAGATTTGTTTGAAGTGATCCCTGATTGTATTGAGTCCTAAGTCTCTGTGGAGATCATAGTTCCTAAAGCAAATCATATAGTAGTAAGACGCGCTATTTATAGGCACGCGCCGCCCGGCGCAAACAACTACGACCCTGCATTTTAAATTTGTAATATCTTCGGTAATATTCACTTAAATTACATGCTGTAAAAAGCATATTGATCTATATTTATTTAAGGTACTTAATTGGATAAGGATTAATACTGTATTGTTTAAAATCACTTCGTAAATAACCATTTTTTAGTAAAGAATAAAAATTGTTATGCTGGGTTATCCCGAAGAGATAGACATATACCATCGCGGACTTTTTTGTTTAACTTTTTAAGGTGAACAATACTGTAGTACATTATTTTGGTCTATCTCGTAGGGTTCAGCCAGTGTTTGCAATATAAGCGCAAAAAAACGTGCTTATTTACGACATCACATTAGAAACCTTTAAATTTATCAGTGTTTCTCTACTATATTATGCATTTATTATACATACAAACCTTCCTTAAGAATCACTCTATCTATTAAAAAAAACCGCATCAAAATCCGTTGCGTAGTTTTAAAGATCTAAGCATACATACGGACATACAGCGAAAGCGACTTTGTTTTATACTATGTATTGATGAATTACGTTAAACATCGATACGATAGAAAAAGGGTTCTCGTTCAACTGAAATATAATTTAAGATATCAACAGTAATATATGTGATTAAACAAAATAGTATTAGAATAGACTCAGAAACTGAAAGGAATCAGAGTTAAGAATCACCAAGGTTGCAATGCCACCTACTTAATACTTATATTCCACTTATATTTGAGCAATTGCTTATAATTGTATGAAGTTTTTTTAGATAAAAATATATTTATATATTTTAAAATAGAATTACTTTGCATATCCAGGATTGATATAATTGAATTTGAATAATACATAATTATATAAATGGTCTACCTGTAGTTTTAGGACTCATTAAATATTTCAAATTATTATTTAAATGCAGAATATGAGCAGCCAAATATTCATTTCAGAAACAAAATTATGGTGTTTATAAGCTTTTTTGGAACTAAATTTTACTATAATATTTTGTAAATTGTCTGAATTCCTGTTAAAAAGAAGGTGTAGACATAAAATCTAGTAATGTCCACTAACCTTACACAAACACTGTAACGTTACTTCTCACTCCTGGGATGCTATAGCTACCCAGAAGCCAGAAGTAACTAAAAGAAGAAAGAAAGAAACGAAAGGATAGAAAATAAATGGAAGGTATATATATCACAACAACGTTTATTAAAAATAAAATAACCTAAAACAAACGTAACAAAAAAAACCTATCAACAACACCTAACCTATTAATAAAATATAACATAAAACACTCAGCTTGCTTGTGGCTCAGCTCCTGCTGCGATGGGAGATGATTTTAGCTGGACCAGCTCGTGTCCACCAGGTGCCTGCGCCAGCAAGGACTGCCCAAGTAACAGGAAAAGCCCTCTAACTATCTTTTTCTATACCTATGCAGAGCTTAAAGCCCGTAAAAGCTCGTATATAAGTTTGCCACACGTCTTAAGGCTTTATATTGGCACTCCAAAACCATTCTAACGCTCTAAAGCCGCATTGCGGTCAGATATTGGAATAATTCAATCCAGTTTTGCGGCTCTTAGTGGATTCAAGTGCCATTGGCCGTATAGTGGCATTAATCTGTCGTAATATCATGTCAAAAGCCGCGTAAACTCATGAAGATATACATAATAAATGTCTAAAGCCGTACATATTTATTTATTATTATTTATTTATTTTGGACAAACAACAGACACAGACTAAATACATTATTACATTATTTCTAATTAAATTACATGGTGAAATCAGTCTGTATCCAGAACTGTTCATCACAGAATATTTACATTTCTATTATTATTCTATTTATCTTATCATAATAAACATATTTTAAAAACTTATATGAAACTGAACTTTGTATAAAATATATAATCAGCATTTAAACATTATAAAGCTTATAACTAATACATCTATTAAATGGGATTGTGTTTATACAAGTTTATGCATGTGTGTGTGTGTGTTTGTGTGTGTGTGTGTGTGTGTTTGCATGTGTGTGGGTGTGTGTGTATGTATGTATGTGTGTGTGTGTCATATACTAAAATTGATCATTTAATGGTATCATTTATCAGTATGCTTCGCTTGAGCTGGAGTTTAGACGAATTAAATATGTCTATAGAGCTGTAGTTTTTATTGTGTGATTCACAAATCCTACGAAGAGGGGCGCGCTCGCCAGCCACCGTGCGGACGGGCTCTACCGCGAACACGGCTGTGTGCGGCAGCCGGCTGTCGGGCCGACGCGGGACGCGGTAGCCTATTTCGTTGGACAGGGGAATGCAATCGTAATGGTTAAAACATATGTTATGGAGCGTCATTTGGTCAATAAGTTGTCGTCTGTCTGTCAGTGATTGTAGGTTGTATTTTTTAAGTAGATTAGTGTAAGACATTCTGGAATGATGAAATTTGTAGTGTATGGCTTTAAGGGCTTTTTTCTGTATGGATTCTATCTTATTGGAGTACTTTGAATAGTAGGGATTCCAAATCACGCTGGCATATTCCAACTGAGACCTCACCAAAGATTTGTATAAACAAACCATTGATGATTTTCTTTTGAAATGTCTTCCAGCACGCAAAATAAATCCTAGCATTTGATAGGCCTTTGTACAGATAGCCTCTACGTGGGCATCAAAACTCAAGCTTTCGTCAAAAATAGCACGACAGGATGCCAATTTACGGCAAGCATTTCAAAGGTCAACTGTGTGTTGTTTGAACGGCTAACAGCAAATCAACCAGATATACTTGGCTTATTTTAAGGCCTCAAGCCGTATTTGCATCCATTTTGATGAATTTGTCAACCATTAGGCAGCCATGAGAAGGAAAATATTTGAGGTTATCTTATTATTTCTAAAAAAAGGGGACAAGTGCGAGTTGAATTCGCGTGAAGAGGGTTCCATACGATGTTACCTATCATGTTTTTTAAATCTGACTTAAATTTGTTTGTGCTAACTAAAAAGAGTATGAATGGTCCCTGATTGGAGAGGGATATTATTAAATATAAAGTTTCCATTAAGAAAAGAAAAAAAAAGGAAAAAGTTTTAACAGAAAAATAGTATGAAAAAAGGAATTCAACAACATATAAATCATATATATTTTTTAATACCTTTATAATATTCACATATCACATATTATTTGGAAAGCGAGGGTTTTTTTTCAAATTCAAGGATCTCCAAATTGTAATAATGGTGGCACCATTTCGTTAATTTTCAATGGAAACTATACAGACATTCACAGTAAAAATCAAAGCGCAGTAATTTAAGCACAGAATTATAGTTAAACTAATACTAAAAATTTATATTTTTATAAAATAAATATGGTTGTCAAGTCACTTCACTCTCACTGCCATCGTCGTTCATCCATTGACATAAATGAATCACGTTTAATTGATAATATCACCTTTGCCGTGGTGTTAGAGATAATTTTGCAATGACACTGTAAATATAGTTTCATGCCGTTGGCCGTATATTTGACAGATACAATGCTATTGGCCCTTTGAATGACCCTTATGAGTCTTTTCTAATGCCGTTGGCCCGTATTTTGACAACAGCAGTGCTTTTTTGCGGCCTTTGGCATGTTGTTTGAAGCAAAAAATGCTCTTTTACGGCCATTCGCCTTTTCATTGTCCAATATAATGTTTTTTTACGGACGTTAGCCGTAATTAACTCATGCAAATGCCAATGTACGTTCTAAAACCGTAAAATTTGTGCCCAAATAAGCCGTATAGTAGCCGTACAGCCGTATATATGCCCTTTAAACAACCAGTTCAAAATGCTTAATGGATACAGCAATGCCTTGATTTGGCTAATATGCGGCTTCGACGTGTTTCTTGGGTGTTCAACGGCAAGGGGGCTGCGACTCCGGAAAGCCCGTCGGTAAAGGCAGCTCGATGACAAGGGGCTGCGACTCCAGGGAGCTCGACGACAAGGGGCTGCGACTCCAGGGAGCTCGACGACAAGGGGCTGCGACTCCAGGGAGCCCGCGTCAGCTAGGACAGCTCAAAAAGAAGGGGCTGCGACTCCGGAGGGGTATAAATACAAAGTAACTCCCCAAGATGATTAATGGTTATCGACTTTTCCAAGATTTGTTTCAGAATCATCGGCCCATCACCCCAGGAGCTGAATATATACCACAATCTGCGAACAAGCATCACCAATTTAAAACTTTGAAATGACCTATTTTTTTAAAGGATTAAAAGCTTTCCTAAAAAGAAGTAACAGAGAAAATAGTCCAAATAACAGTGAGAGATTTTCAATGAATTAGGATTATATATTAGAAAACAAATTAGGAAAGACAGTAAATTAGAATCATTACAACAATTTTTTAACAATTAAACAATATTTCCCTATTGTAATCAATTCAAAATTACAACATTCAATAAAATAAATTGTAAGGCTACGACCTAACACCAGAAACCTTCTTGCAGAAAACTAATGGCTGAGAGTAAATTTAAAAAAATAATTAAATAATTATCTGACAATAAACAAGATTGTCAAAACGGTTATTTTCGAGAAAAATCTGGAAGCGATTTGGACATAGGCTAAAAATAAATGAATTGAGAATACTCTACTACTATCTATATTACATACATACATACATATTCTCACGCCGTTAGTTCCCATTGGGGTAGGCAGAGACTATCGATCGCCACTTTGTACGATCCTGGCAAACCTCTCTAGATTCATTCACATCCATCAATCTTTTCATACATGCTCTTTTATTCTTCGTACTTCGGACACCTGCCTTTTTGAGCACATTTTCTATTTGATCTAAATGTGTCCTCCGAGGTCGTCCTCTACTAACATTACCTTCCACATTGGCTCTATATATCTCTTTCACCACTTTACTGTCATCCATCCTCTCTATGTGCCCAAACCATCTCAACATTCCTTTTTCTATCTTTCTTACAATATCATCTTTTACACCACACCTTTCACGAATCACATCATTCCTCACACGATCACATAACCTTACATTACAAACTTTTCTGAGGGATCTCATTTCTACTGCATTTACTCTGCTTTCATGCTTCTTCTGCCACACCCAACATTCACTGCCATACATAAGCGTAGGAACGAGGACAGCATTATGCACAGCCATTCGGGCCTTTTCGGACACCGATTGACTAGACATGAGACTATCCAGTGCTCCATTTACCGCATTACCCTTTTTTACTCTTCTTTCAATGTCTTCATCACACTTTCCATCCCTAGTAAACAAACTTCCCAGATATACGAACTCTTTCACTTGTTCCACTTTCTTACCATTGATCTCAATCACGCATTCAGTCATATTCTCCTCTCTCTCGAAAACCATGGTTTTGGTTTTACCAACATTTACTCTCATTCCTTTTCTTTCAAACGACGCACATGCAATATTCATCATTTCTTGCAACTCCTCAACCGACGATGCAAGTGACACTTGATCATCAGCATATAAGAGGCATTTGATGACGAATCCACCCATTATATTGTGAATATAAATAACGGCAGTGTAGTGAAAATGGTGTGTGTGTTCAAAATGTGTCGTACAATATAAATGTGTATTAAATAGTGTGAAATAATAATAAAAATATGTGTGTAAAACGTGGTTTAAATTAATTCCCTAAGTCCTTTTCAGAATAAGTGTCTGATAAAAAAGGTAAGTCAAACATCATGAACTGTTCCACATCTCACATAAATAACACAAAATGTACATTACAATATGTGTGGTTAATTTATCATGGTTGTTAACGGTGAGGGAAAACATCGCGAGGAACCCACATGGCTGAGTTGTACTTAGTCATGTGTCAGTGTATTCGTACAAAACGGCGATAGGCCTGCCCCCTATCACGTGAGTACACTGTCCATGCAAAACGTGGGTACTCTGAACACCAAGTGACAGTCACGTGATGTTCAAATTAGTACCTCTGCCAATGAGATTGAAATCTCCAATTAAAATTGAAAACCTCTTTTAGTCTTATCGTGTATTCGAAATGAATTGCTGATAAATCTTGTTGAGCTTCACGAAAGAGGCAATATGTTTAACTTCGAAAAATACAGACATATTTTGATCTATTTTGCAATTTCATTAGATTAATCGATAAAATGCATGCACATACAATATAGCGTGATATCTGTGACATTTGTATTCTTTTAAAACAGAAATTTCAAGTAAAAGTGATAGAGATACAATTATACTACAAGAGATCGTTTGTATGGGAGTTTTGACAGTTTTATAAACAAATATAGATAATTTGTTTTATGTATAAGGGATAAAATAGATGATTTAAATTCCCTGGATATAAAAAATTATAACATATTTTAAGTCGGAGATATAAGTGTTATTGTAAATGTACATTATTTTATTATTTTATATTAGGGCGGGGAAGTGGACCTTCACAAATGTTTTCTATCGTGTTGCACTTTTGCTCAAATGATGCACAACCGTGTCAATGCCAGGAAATTACTAGAACTAAGAGCATGAAATATTTAGGTATTTTCTTGGATGAAAACGTGAATTGGAACGATCATATAAACGCTCTCTACTTTGGGGTTCGTAAACTAAAGTATGTTTTTAAAAAACTGAGGTCTTCAACCGACTCAAAAACTCTCCGATTGGTCTACGAATCTCTATGTAAATCAATTAGTTCTTATTGTGTTCCGGTCTGAGGAGGCGCGTCTAAAACTTTATTATTAAAATAAGAAAAGGCTCAGAGAGCAAACCTGAAAGTAATGACGAATAAACCTCATAGATTTCCCACCTTCCAGCTTTGTCAAGAGTGTAGGGTCCTTACTGTTAGGCAACTATATCTGCTTAATACTATTCTACGACAACATTCAAATACTGACTTACAATCTGAAATTACCCTCAACCAACGAAGACGAAAACAGGCTTGTGAAACAGTTAGGCCTAGAACAGTATTTGGCTCTCGACATTTTGTCTGTAAGTGTTCATTCATATACAACAAAATAGATCAAAAATTACAAATCCTGGAATGCAACAAGTACGAAGTTAAAAATAAGATTACAAACTATTTAATTACACTCATCACACACTTTTATAATCAATAATAATCACATTACATTATTTTTATTACAAACACACACACAAACACAAACACCACACACATACTTTAAATTATAAATAGTTAAGTTTGTTTGCCTTCAATAATACAGGGTTACTTTCAAAGTTAGAGC
>OY755171.1:21152649-21237930 GCA_963576735.1 Bedellia somnulentella | reverse complement strand
TAAGCTGTTCGATCCATCCACGAGTAGTTGATAGCTCCTCCCTCAACTCACAACTGGTGGACGACAACTGTTCTCTGAATAATCGCATCTCCGAAATCAAGGCATCCATTTGGTTTGGAGTTACGCCTTCCATTACGCCATTGTCACTACTTTTTTGTTGGTTGGAATGATGTGGTGCTGGATTAGTCATACCACGAACGGGTGTATCCAAATTACCAATTTTCGGTTGCTGATTAACACATTTCGGGCATTTCCAAACTGCCTTACTCTTAGAGGAATTTAATACTTCGGCACTAACATTCCCACACTGTAAGTCATAGCAGCTATTACAAGCTGTGCATCGCATATATTTACTGCGCGGAAGATTTTTTTGACACCCTTCGCACACTTGTAATTTTAACGAGCTAGACATAATTAATGTTTTACGCCACCCTGCGGCTAAACGAGGAACCGACTCAGCTGTTTGAAAATAATTGATTTAAATTGCTTGATTTTAACTATCAAAGTTCACTTAAAATTTGAGAGATGTCGCCACTAAACTTATATGTTAGAAGTTCTATAATGAGCCAATAGATGGGGCGATCTAGGTTTCCATTGTAAAGATAAGCACTAGGCAATCCCATATCAAAACAAACACATCGGCTCATCAATAAGCACGTCCGCCGACTTATAATAGTGCCAAACTTTCTTCACAGCGGAAAAAATAATGATTTTCAGAAAACCGTTAACCGTTTATCCGAACCACTGGAGGTCTTTTCAGTAATATCACTACACTACAATAAGTTAATCTCACTGCCACTAAAATTCGATGTTTACACGGGCCGACACAACTACCCACACTCACATTACTCAACACATTGTTGATAACAATGTGATATCTGGAGCTCAGAACGGATGTAGGGGCGGTAGTCGCGGTAGCAAGGAGCTGCTCCTCATCGACGCGGTCGCAGGCCAACTGGTCAAACGCAACCGTCGGAACTTCTCCGCTGGCTGGATAGACTACAGGAAGGCGTTCGATTCGGTACCTCATACATGGCTCATGAGGGTCCTCGAGCTGTACAAAATTGATAGTGCAGTTCGACACTTCCTCGGGCAATGTATGGGGTGCTGGAGAACGATCTTGAGTTTAGACGGTCAGCGGATGACGGATGCGGATGACCAAATTGATATGAGGCGAGGGATTGTCCAGGGCGATTGCCTGAGTCCAGTTTGGTTTTGCTTGGCCCTGAATCCTCTAAGTACACTCTTGGAGAATTCGGGGACGGGCTTTCAGTTTCGGAGAGGCGGACCACGCTTGCCTCATCTCCTTTACATGGATGACCTGAAGCTTTACGCCCCCACGGCTGACAGATTGGCGGAGCTACTGACGATCACTAACGATTTCAGTGGTTCCGTCAAGATGGAGCTCGGGGTCGATAAGTGTGCGGTCATTCATGTTGAGAAGGGGCATGTCGTGCACTCTGATGGTGTCGATGTCGGCACCAATCATTTGAGGGCACTCTCCGAGGCTGAAACATACCGGTATCTGGGCATGTCACAAACCATCGGTGTGAAGGTGGCAGACGTGAAACAGGGTGTTTTCGAGGAGTTTTATGAACGCCTGAAAAGTGTGCTTAATACCTACTTGTCAGGCGTTAATAAAATCCGAGCCATTAACTCCTGGGTCATGCCTGTACTGATGTACACGTTTGGCGTGCTCAGATGGACTCAGTCCGAACTAGACGCTCTGGACAGACGAGTCCGCACGACGATGACCTCTCATCGAATGCATCATCCGAGATCGTCGGTTATGAGATTGTATATCCCGCGAAACTGTGGTGGTCGAGGCCTCTTGAGTGCCAAAACCATGCACAACTGCGAGGTATGCAATCTCAGAAACTATTTTTTGACGATGACGGATGATAGTATTCGGGGAGAGGTGGTCGCTAGTGATAAAGGGCTGACTCCCTTATTGTTGGCCTCACAGGATTGGCGAACCCCGGAGGTACTTAGCACCTCTGATCGGGAGTCCGTATGGAAAGAGAAGGAGCTGCACGGGAGGTTTTACGAGGTACGTCACGAACCTTTCGTGGACCGTAAAGCCTCCCTGCATTGGCTGCGTTTCGGGGACCTGTTTGGGGAAACCGAAGGTTTTGTCTGTGCAATACTCGTACAGGACCAGGTTATCAAGACGCGGAACTATCGGAGATACATCCTAAAGGACGGTACCACAGACATCTGTCGAGCATGTGGCCGTCCCGGAGAGTCACTTAGGCATGTTATTTCCGGTTGTTCGGCTCTTGCTAACACTGAGTACTTGCACAGACACAACCAAGCAGCCAAAATCCTGCATCAGGAGCTCGCTCTGAAATACGGACTCTTGCAACAGAGGCTGCCGTATTACAAGTATCTGCCGGAGCCAATCCTAGAAAACGACCGTCCCAAAATCTATTGGGACCGATCCGTTATCACGGACAGGACTATTCTAGCGAATAAGCCTGATATCGTGGTATGGGATCAGTCGCAGTCGAGGGTATTTCTAGTGGATGTCACTATCCCTCATGACGAGGGTCTCGTGAAAGCCGAAACCGAGAAGCGTCGGAAATATCTCGATCTGGCTCACGAGATCACCGACATGTGGGGTGTGACTTCGACAGAAATAATCCCAATTGTTTTGTCCGCGAACGGGTTAATTCCAACCAGCCTCGCGACCAACTTGAGGCGGTTGGATTTCTGTGGCGTGTCGGTTCCAGCACAAATGCAGAAAGCGGTGCTGCTCGACACGGCTCGGATCGTCCGTCGGTTCTTGAACCTGACTCCCTGACCCCGACCGACTGTGCTTTTGTCGGGGAATACCGCCTCTCCCATTTAAAATTCTAATTTTCTGTTTCGGCCATGGGAGAGGCGAGGAACTAAAAGTCATGCCCAAAATAATAATAATATAGCTTTTTATTTCCAAAAACTTAGAAACTAATAACAAAATAAAACTTATATCTAATATTATACATTTCACGTAGTTACAGAATGTCTCTGATTTCGGTGTGCCTTACGGCAAAAGCCTCCTCCAACTCTTTCCACTGTTTCCTATCTGCTGCTACTCTAATCCAATGCGTTCCTACTGTGAGTTTTAGTTCATCCTCCCATCGCCTTGCTTTCCTTCCTCTGCTCCTAATACCATCCCTTGGGTACCAAACTGTCACCTGTTGCTGTCAATTTGGTTTTATGCCTTATATCTTCACTTCTGGCTCTATCTTTTAGTTTCAAATTGAGCATGCTTCTTTCCATACTTTTTTGACATCTTTCTAGTTTTTCCCTATGGTGTTTTGTCAGGGCCCAGGATTCGCAGCCATATGTGATGCAGGGTAGGATACAGGTGTCAAAAGTCTTCTTTTTGATTTTAATACTCATTTCTTTATTTTTCATCACTTCTTTCAAAGCCCAGTACTTTTTCCATCCCGTCGCAATTCTTTTGTCTATTTCCTTTGACATTTGATCCTTTGGCGATATAATCTGGCCTAGATATACATATTCCTCTACATATTCTAGTTTTTGGCCGTTGTTTATTATTATGTCTGTGGGGGCTGAATTTGTCATCATCTTAGTCTTCGTTAAATTGATTTCGAGGCCCACTTGCCTGCTTATGTTAACTAGGGTTTGTATCATATGTTCCAGTTTCTTTGGGTCCTCTTCCAATATAACGAGGTCATCTGCAAATCTTAGATGATTCAGCCGTGTTCCATTTATGTTCAGTCCCAGGTGTTCCCATTCCAATTTTCTGAACATTTGTTCTAGCACTGCTGTAAACAGCTTTGGTGATAGTGGGTCACCTTGTTTGACGCCTCTTTTTATAGGAAACACATCCCCCGTCGTTTCTAATCTTATACTCGCCTTACTTTCTTTGTAAACATTTCTTATCAAGTTTATGTAAGAACTTTCAATCCCCTGCTCTCTTAGACTTATCCATACATATTCATGTATGAGGCTATCAAAAGCCTTAGAATAATCTATAAAGGCTAGATAAATAGGTTTGTTATATTCATTGTACTTTTGTATGAGTTGTTTAATTGTATGTATATGATCGATGGTACTGAATTCTCTTCTAAATCCTGCTTGTTCCACTGGTTGGTTTTCGTCCAGACTGTTAGATATTCTGTTTAACACTACTTTCGCGAAAACTTTATAAACATTTGATATAAGAGATATGGGTCTGTAATTACCCATATCGTCTTTGGGACCCTTTTTATGTATAAGAATTATGTGGGAGTTGGCCCAATTTCTTGGAATGATGCCTGTCTATAGTGTCTCGTTAAATACCCGTTTCAGTATTGGACTTATCTCACTTATTGTACGTCTTAAAAGTTCATTTGTAATCCTGTCTGGCCCGGGGGCTTTTTCCATTTTTTGGCTTTTAATAGCTTTTTCTATTACGCATTGTAATATTTCAGGTATGTCTTCAGCGTCTTGGGTTTTGTGGTTTTCCATAACATGTTCTCTTATTGACAGGTGTGTTTTTGGTTGATCCGGACTTGGTTTTTCGTATAATGAGCGATAATAGTTAGTTGCAATGTTTTGTATTTTGATACGTGATGTTGTTGTTATTTCTCTAACTTTCATTTTTGGTATCCATTCTTTTCCTTTTTCTCGAAGTTCTTTGAGTGCCTTTCTGGTGCCTCCTGTTCTGTTAATGTGGTTCTCTAAGGTTTCATTTCTCCTGTTTATCCTGTCCTTCCTCATATTTTCGCGAATCTGTTTGCTAAGATTAGAGATTTCTTTCAGGTTGTTTTTCTTATCTTTTTTTATTATTAAGTTTTTCCTGTCGTCAATTAATTTTAAAGTTTTTTCACTTAAATAGTGTTTTTTGTTTTCTTTTATACGTGACAGAGTCTTTTTTTTAAGTTTATTTTCAATCTTTTCATATTTTTCGTTTAGGTCTATATCTGAGGTTACGGCTTTCATAAAATCTTCTATGGTGTCTTTGGAGTCATCCGTGGGGAATTTCAGGTGGTTTATTAATGTTGATTTCGGTCTAGGCATTTTTGTACTCTTTTGGTTTAGGCAGCTGCGTACCATGCGATGATTGGTGTTGAAATTTAGGTTTTGTATTACTCCTGTATCACTAAATGAACTGGCTTTGTTGGTGATTATGTAGTCTATTTCGTTTCTAGTCTTTCCGTCAGGGGATATCCAAGTCCACTTGCTTTTGGTTTTTTTGTTATATATAGAATTCAAGAGTGTTAAGTTATTCTCAAGTAAGAATTCAACCAATTTTTCTCCATTTTTGCTTCTTTTTCCTGTACCGTATTTACCTATAACGTGTTCTTCCCCTGCTAGTCGAGCACCTACTTGAGCGTTGAAGTCGCCCATGAGCACTAAGTTGTTTTCCGAATAGTTTTCCACGACTGCTCTCAGTTGTTCGTAAAATTCTAATATTTCCAACTTAGTTGCTTGTTTTGTCGGCGAGTAGATTTGGATGACTGTCCATATTCTAGTATGTTGTGGTAGGCTGAGGTGCAGTAACGCTATTCTATCTGATATTCCTTCAAACCCTAAAATTTGGTTTTTTAGTTTTATCTTTACCAAGAACCCCACTCCTCTTTGACCGGCGATTTCACCTTTGTGATACATGATATAGCTGCTTCTCTCTTCTATTTCTTCTCCTAATTTCCGCATTTCACTTATGCCCAGAATGTCCCATTTTATGTTTGTGAGTGCTAGCTCTAGCTCTTGTAAGCTCTCTGGTGTTCTTAGCGTTCTAGTGTTAAGTGTACACAGATATATACAACTTTGTTTTTGGGTGCCTCTTTTTGTACTGGTTTTATTAAGTAAATTTGTTGGAGGGTGTTGGTCGCATTTCCCCACGGTGACCAGCCGGGTTGGGAAACAGTTAATTAAAGTTTTTTGTGTATTTGTTGTTTTTTTGTGTTGTTGTTTCCAGACGGAGAAGGCTTCTTGTTGTTTTTTGGCAGCTCTGGCATCGAGTTTGATCTTTCTCGTGAAACATATGCTAAGATACTTGGTTTAAGTACGTCCTTTGCGGAGATTTGAGATTTTGTTATTTTCGATGTACTTTCGGTGTTTAGTTTTTTCTGGGATGGGGTGGTTGGTGAACTTGATTTTCTCTCTTCCTTTTCTCGCGGTTTGTGTTTCCTGGGTTTTTGATGATTAGTTTATCGTACTTAATGAACGCAATTTTTCCATTCTTTCTTTCTTCTTCCAATTTAGGCTGGAGCTGTTTGCGTATTTCGAGAACTTCTTTAGGAAAGTCCTCCTTCACATACACGTTTCTGGGGAGATTTTTCTTGTTTTTCAGGATTTGATGTTTCTTCCAGGATGTGGTTAGAGATATTATCACAGGAACATCCTTTTCCGATGGCTTACCAATTCTATGGACATTACTTATTTCTTGGCTATCCAGCTGAGTTCCCGATTTCTCGAAAATTTCTTTTATTGCATTGACTAACTCCATTTCCGTCTTTTCTTTCGCATCGATTCCGAAAATCACCAAGTTGTTTCTCCGCTTTTCTTTTTCATAGAATGAAATTTTTTGTTCCAAGTTACTAACTTTGGTTTTGAGTTCACTGTTTTCTTCTTTAAGAATTTTCAGCTTTTCATCTAAAGCCTCCATTACATTTTTCGTTATTTCTGTTGTTAGTATTTTTGTTTGTTCATTAAATTTTTCGTTTATTTTGTTCAAAAATAATTCCATCTGTTGTTCCATTTTTGAGTTGGTAACCCTGTAGTTAATGTCTATGGTAATTTATATATTTCTTTAGTGGCAAAACTGTCAGCTGCCAGCGCCAGCTGTCACTGTCCGTTGTGAATGAATGTTTTGAATGATTAAGTTGGCACTATTGTGACTGTTCCTTTCTTCTGTTATCTTGAATTTTGAGCTTATGATAATCAATTTGTTTTCGATGATAATTGCACAAGATGTAGCACTTTCACTTCAACTGATTGTTTGAGCTTTGGATTAATTTTAGCTTTAGTAGCCGTGAAGTGTTTTGTGTTCGAAATGTCAGTTTTTCACCGTTTATAATAATAATAACTGCAGAGCCTTTTATGATACGTGTTTACACTTTAAAACCGAACTACCGTCATCTCATCATCAAAATTTCCCCATTAAAATTACGTCATTTAATGTTATTATAAAAAAAACTACTTTTTACCTTACTTATATATTTTTCAAGTCTATGCCTGCCTAGCTGGCCTACTGCCTAGCTGCGCCTTAAAAAATGTCCTTTCTAGTTCTTCAATATTAGTTTTTTTCCATTTTATTTATAGTGAAGCTAGAGTTTTGCATAAAAACTTGCTTTTAAAGTAAATTAATATTAAATTTACTTTGCGATCGGAAGTATAAAGTCGACGATAGCTTTAATATCAAATATTTAGAATAACCGCAAAGGTTCGAAGCTCGAATTATTACACCAAAATCGTATAAGAATTTGCAGCATTATTTCAAACCTATCGAGACGTCGTCATTTGTCATTTCAAGAGATTCGGATCAAAGGAACCAGTGACCTGAGAAATTCACAATTTGAAAATAATTGATTACATTAAGGCTGCGTCCCCAGTAGGCAAACTGTTAGCCGCCGACAGAGTGAGCCGCAAATTTGCAGCGAACTGAAATTTGAGTTAGCTGCAGACTCAAATCAATTTTCGTGCGTCGCAAGCAAACTGTAAGAGTTTAGCCGACCGACTGAATTATCACTTTACTTTTGTTGTAATCAGTTTGCAGCAAACGGAGTCACTACGCCCGGCGAACAACCAATCGCCGCCGCCGACTGGAACCGGTTTTGGTGGGAGTCGGCCGCTCACTAAGGTAGTCGGCGCGCGTAACGCTGCAAACTGCGTACAGTGAGTGCAAAACTAGCAAACTGTGAACACTCCATTTGAAATATATGGAAGGGCGTACTAAACCGATACGCCGCTAACTTAGTCGGCGGCTAACAGTTTGCCTACTGGGGACGCAGCCTTATATTTATTGTGACACTTCATCACCTTACAAAAACAATTAATGAACTCTCATATTTTATTTCTTTGCAAATTATGACTATGTTAACTATGATAGATGTGTAGTGTCAGCTTAGAATAAAACTTCCCCATTTTTTGTAATAGCAAGTATAGGATGCTAGTAAAAATAATTAAACGTGTCATAATAGTTGGGGTCAATGGTCTCCCATGGGATCTAAAATAGGAAGTGGGAAGAATATAATTTTTATACTCTACATTATTTACAACTCAGTCAAGGTCGGTTTATGCTGCGGAATTATGTATCGCTAACTATTTGTTAGGGTGCCGTACCTAAACCGTCGCGCCGCTGTCCCTCCCAAAATGCATTATATAATTAGTGATAGCTAAAAAGGTTTTTTTACAGATACTGTTTTTCTGTGGCGGCTATGACAACAAATACTAAAATCTGAACAAAATAATAAATATTTATACGGGCAAAATAATAAATATAAAATTTCAGGTAAAATCTAATACCTTCCCTTGGCACTAGATGGCGTTGCGTTACTTCTACATCGCTGTATGAATTCTTTTAAACTTTTCTTTATATAGGTGTTCACCAATAATACTCTATTACAATTTTAATTACAATTTTAAAATACAATTGAATTTTTGACGATCTATAGTTATGTATGGCTATAGATTTAATCAAATGCTAAATAGAATAGATTAAATCATGTGTCAATCAATATTAGATAGAGTGGCACTCTGAGTGCGTAATTACGTCCCGGACATAAGACTTACTTTTACTCAAGACACGTTCACGCCGTATATCCCTATCCCCGACGGGATTGGAACTGGCAGAGGTTCTAATACTCTGAACTTTACTCGATAGTGTCACCTGGCAGAGTATCCACGTTTTGCTTGGACAGTGTACTCACGTGATAGGAGGTAGACCAACCGTTCTTAAACCAATACACTGTCACATCACTAAGTACAACTTTGTCACGCAAACCCACGTGGCAACGTTGTACAGGTTTCCTAAGGCATGTATTTAACGCGGCTATAAATTGATACCATTACGGGTCGTAAAAAAACTGAAAATGGGTACTAAATAATTTTCTTTGGCGACTAATTAGAGGTAGCATCTTAACTAGAAAGCGGCGGCTTTTTAATGAGTTTTGAGGTTTTATTTAAATTTTATCTGGCAGTGATTTTCTTTTGTGGAAATTGAATTTCTTTCTAGGCAACAAATTCTTGGCGGATAAAAAAGTTAAATAAGGCTTTCATAAATTCTAAAATGGGGTTGTCTATAAACATGACCAAGGCTGAAATAAATACAAACAAGATCTCAAAAAATACTTTTGGCTACATTTGTAGGGATCTAAATTAACCAAATTGTGACATGCTATAAAACTATTCTTGATCTAGTTTATTAACCTTCCCTCTTTTAAATGAACGAACTTTGAGTAACTAGAATTGCCTATGTATAAATTGCGTTTTATACGTGGGACATTCAGAAAATTTTGCGAAAATAAAAGAAATGTTCTATGGGTAAAAATGATTTTATTAAATCTTTTCAAAGTACTCTCCACCAGCATCTATACAAAGTTTCATACGTCTAAACCAGTTTTCGAAACACCTTTTCCAGTCCGCCGCAGACACCTCATTTACAGCC
This sequence comes from Bedellia somnulentella, assembly GCA_963576735.1. Lineage (NCBI taxonomy): Eukaryota > Metazoa > Arthropoda > Insecta > Lepidoptera > Bedelliidae > Bedellia > Bedellia somnulentella. The sequence continues at coordinate 21,228,326 of OY755171.1, read as the reverse complement.
CGCTGAAACGCTGACAGCGCATCTTCCGGCGATGAAAATTGTATCCCTTTGAGCTGATTTTTTATTTTAGGGAATAAAAAGAAGTCACACGGAGCCAGGTCAGGGCTGTAAGGAGGGTGACCCAAGAGTTTGACCGGCGTGCTGTTCAGGAAGTCCGTCGTTTTGAGCGCGGTGTGGGCGGGCGCGTTGTCGTGGTGCGACATGACAAACCATGGTGCCCATCTGATCTACTAATACGCTACAGCGGCAGAGATGTTTCTCGTTTATTTTTGTGCCCTTTTTGAGACCTAAGGCTAGAGAAAAGGAGCCTCTGTCTAGTCGAGTTCCCGGATTACTAGATGGGAGAGCTTGAAGCCAATGTCCCAAATCTGGCTCGCAATTTCATTTACCTTTTAATGTAGCATGACGTAGCCACTAAAGATAACCTTTTTCTAACAATAAGCACGTATTTCTTGCATTAAATTGGAAGGACCACTATAAATTTTTAGTATCCTTGTCAAATATTCAACATTGATCTCAAGGACCTGTTTTATTACAGCTCGTTCGTAGTTCGTGACAAGTACTTAAAACGATCTGACGGATGAAATTTTGAAGTAGCTTATTCTTATCATGGAGTAAAAACGTCCTATGATGAGTTTCGTGACAACAGACGATAGTTACAATAATAAATTGCTTAATTTCTATTTAGTTTGATATAATTAATTTTATTCAATAATATCATTCAGTAAAAATCAAAAAGAAAATACACTTTCTAATCACTTAATAGATAGATACTAAGAGATAATAAAAATATTAAACTTCCCAAACATACATATTATGCATATTTTCGCGGTTATGAATCCTAAAGAAGTATAACCGGAGCTTCAGAATTTTAGTTTTACTCTACTGTTTAGTTACTTATTTGATCTAGTATTCTATTCAGATATTTGTCAGTAATATAACTTTGGTATTCTGAATAGTGATAGGAAATTTTGACATCTGTTTTTTTAATGAACGGTTTGGCAACGTTTAAGAGATAAAACATTGTTTTAAAAAAAATATATAATACCACAGATAAAGATATAATATCTCACTTTTATCATCAGAAATCTAACAGGAGGAGTAAATTTATTCAAACGTTAGAAGTAAAATGTTGAAAGTTTAATTAATTCACTTCCTTTTCCATGTAGCAAAAAAAGGGAATTTAGCCATCCGACTTGCGCCGTGTAAAACAAATAGAAACAGATTCTCGCATTTTAATACAAGACATTGGGACACTGACCTCCAATTCAAAAGGCCGTCACAAAACTAATTAATAAAGTTTCAGAACTCCCAAAATGTTATTAGTATTGAACCCCAGAGTTACTTTCATTTTACTTACTTACTTACTTATACTCACGCCCATTATTCCCATTGGGGTAGGCAGAGACTATCGATCGCCACTTAGTACGATCTTGACAAACCTCTCTTGCTTCCCTTATTATTCTTCTCATACATGCTCTTTTATTCTTCTCACTTCGGACCCCCGCCTTTACAATAACGTTTTCTATCTGGTCAAGAAACGTTTTACGAGGCCGTCCTCTACTAACAATCCCATCCACATTGGCTCTATATATCTCTTTCGCTATTTTATTTTCATCCATTCTCTCTATGTGCACAAACCACCTCAACATTCCTTTTTCTATCTTGCATACTACGTCATCTTTCAAACCTACTCGTTAACTGATCACAGTATTTCTCATTCTATCACACAGCCTTACATTACATATACTTCTGAGGGATATCATTTCCACTGCATTAACTCTACTTTCATTTTACTTTGTTTATTACTTTGTAACGTGAAAAATACAAAACGCGGGCATTTATGATATTACGACCACTCCATTATTTAATACGTTTTAATAAAAATTTTGTTGATATAGTATTTTTGTATCTGATATCTGCAATATTCAGTAAAAAGCTAGCCAAATCTTGATGATCTAGTTTTATGTCTAAACATTTCGGAACAATATAGAGTGCCTACATTATTGGTAGCATTCACTACTGAATAGTTATTTTTACTCCTAGTGTTATTCCTTCCTTTTGTGTGGGTGTATACCTTTAAATATAGCGTTGTTATGGTTTTTTTGTGGATCTCATTAAATTACAAAATAATTATTCCAAAAATAATTCCTCACCCACCTTCGAAAGATAAGTGACTAAAAGTTTTTAAAATTAAGAATGGTTAATGATAGGTTGCCAGCCTTATCATCCAACATTCACTTAAACGATTCAAAACCCTTAGTCACCTTTGACTATACCCCCGGAAAGAAATAGGTTAGTGTTATTTGTACATAAGATATTACACAGCAAAGAATATGAAAAAAATCTATAAAACAGTCAGTTATGACGTTATGAGACATACTCTCATATTCATGAGACAAACACACAATTCCTTAAATTCATGAAAAAGACAAACAAAAAGTTATAATTATCTAGAAAATTTTGTTATGCCTCCATGTTTCTTAATTCCTTTAACTTGAATTTTCTTTTACGAAAGAATACAAATGTCACAGCCAGCGCATGAAATTGTATTTGCATTCATTTTACCGACAAATCTAATAAAATTGCAAAATAGACCAAACAGTTCTGTATTTTGCTAAGTTTAACATTTTGGTTGCCGCGGCAACTTCCACTAGGTTTCTCAGTAATTGGTTTTTCTAAAACACAATTAGACTAAAAGAAGTTTCTCAACAGTTTGATTTTAATTGCAGACGTCACTCTGCCGTGCCGTGCCGGCTTAGAATGTCGCTACCCCTTTCTACCCACGGGTGTCGTAAGAGGCGACAAAGGGTATTGGGGCTTTTTATTGGATTTTTGGGCGATGCGGTTGGAGACCCATCACCAAAAACCTTTATTTTTACCATCTTTTCCCCACTTAACTTCCAAAAGTGGCTGAGGATAATTCCGTAGCTCTGGTTACCCCTTCTAGGGAAATAAAGCCGTGAGTATATGTATGTATGTACGTCACTCTGATCTTGCCACAAATTCATATACAAAACACATTTAAAAGATTGAAGAAGTCTTGCATGGAAATTAATCTTAAACACAAACTATGTAAAGAAAACAAACAGAATTTGCTATAATTGTTAGTCTAGAACATTACTACATCATCTCCTCACTAGGGTTCGTAACATTTTGCTAAGAGGCATTATATATTTTAATGGGGTAGGAGAGCGATAGAGTTATAGCTTAACTCTGAACAAAATATAACAATGTTTGTAGTTCTTGTAGGTGGAAAGTGATAGAAATGAATATGAAGTCATAATAACTTTTGCAACACTAGAGGAATATATTGCAGTCTAGCAGGTTAATAACCAGAAAATTAATTACTTGGATCCTTCATCATATATTATCATAATCATAATTGTAAGACCTTCGTCAATAAGAGCAATTTAATTCGGTAAATCTTTTAGAAAATTGCATTGCTTCATCAGAATTGCAACTACATCGAGCAATTAATTGGAATGTACTTTGCTTGGCGAATCCCTAATATGACTTAGCTAATAGAGAATACTAAATTAATTACATTATTTAATTAACTCATACTCAAATCAATTCAAACATTCACTATTTATAATACTTTTAAACGATGCGTTACATTTGTGTCCCTCGGTGTTCAGAATACCCACGTTTTGCTTCGACAGGGCACCCACGTGATAGAAGGCAGGCCTACCGCCGCCATTTTTGTATGTATTCACAACATAGTCTAACTTGACATGACTAAGTAAAACTTAACATCATTTTCAATAGTACAGTAATATATATTTAAAGTCAAGTATTGGAATTACTTTATGAAGTTTTATCATATACATGATTAATTAAGATTGAGACTAATAATCTATACTTAAGACATTCAACTTCGTATGAATAAAAAAATATGAAGGGGAAGAAAAGGATGCAAAATACGTGTCTATTTCATTTTAAAGTGCAAAATTACCAATTCAGGGTTCTTCAATTGACTTAATATTTTTAATGTCCATCGTTCATGCGTTGTAGCGACAATGGCGGGTTAACTTGTGAAAGTAATCTGGAAAATACATTATCAGGTATTGCAATTTGTTAGGGTGAGAGTCTCAGTGCAACGAGCCAGTTTAAGTTTGTGCGAGTAATTTAAGTTAGGTGATAGTCAGTATAATATCGAAGTACAAATCAGTTTGCTTTCGGTCTGGCTCTAATATAAGAAGCGAATTAACTATTAAAATTATGAAAATTGAGTACCTAATTTTTTTTCTGAGGGAACCAAAAAAAGAAAATACCGTCATTAAAATTAAAGTTAGAAGTATAAGTACAGCTTTTTCTTCGCACGTTCACAGGATAAGATTTTTGAGTAAATTGTGTACCTTTTTATTAGGGAAGACCAATGATGCAGAGATGTTTTATCGAAATTTGTAGCATAGTAGACAGCAGCTGCCGCTTAGTCTGAAGAAAAAAAATATATGAATTCTCATAATTCATTTAGATTTTTTTAAAGTCCGGGAAATTTTCACCGAGCATTTTGTCTATTATCTATTGCAAGATCTGTTTCCAGTACGTAAACAGTTCAACACCCGAAGAGTTGGCTTTGGTTCTCACTGATAAGTAATTCCATTGTTATTCGCAAACAATTCCATTTGCCCGAAATCTCGTTGTGTATACTCCGCCTTATTACTTACGTATTTACTAGTGTTGCACTGAATGTGGGTTCTGCCGAATGTCGAATTTGGCCGAATGTTTAGAATTATAAGTATTTGAATGTATGTGACTAAAATTTTATTATAAGTAATTAATAATTATAGTAGATATTGTTTTGTTACATAAATAAATAATTAAAAAAAGTCAGAAAGAAAAAATACATAAGTATGTAATTTATAAAAGTATAAGACATTGGGACTTTTACTTAATTAACCGTGACAGCCCAGTGGGTAGAACACTCGGTTATCGTGCAAGCGTCTAGTGTTCAACTCCCGGGTCGGGCCTACACCAATTTGTCTTTTCTAAAGACATATGTGTGGTTAATTTATCATGGCTGTTAACGGTGAGGGAAAACATCGTGAGGAAACCTACATGGCTGAGTTGTACTTAGTCAAGTGACAGTGGATTTGTACAAATCGGCGATAGGCCTGCCCCCTATCATGTGAGCACACTGTCCATGCAAAACGTGGGTACTCTGAACACCAGGTGACAAAGTCACGTGATGTTCAGAAGTATTAGTACCTCTGCCAACCCCTTCGGGGATATTCGGCGTGAACGTTTATGTTATGTTATGTTACATTGGGACTTTTACTTATTTTTGTCTACTTGGACTAGTATAAAGCGCATTATTGGTGGGTATGAGAATATGAAGCATTTCAAATGGAAAAATACACTTAATTACCTGTTGAATATCAAAGTATAATACGAGTTAATATCATTGCGGAAAGCTCTTTGTTTTATACTTAACAGAAACGTGTGTAATTTAATGTTTTTTGACATGAATTCCTCATGTGGGGATTATTACTCATAAATAAAAGATGTTATTAAAGGAAAGAAAAATTTCGACACTGGCGGGGTTCGAACCCGCGACCTTCGGGTATACGCCCCCGTCGCTCTGCCAACTGAGCTACAGTGTCATTTGGCATCCAGCGCGAAATTTCTCTATCCTTTGTTTCTTTTTTACACGTTCAAGTAGTGTTTGCGTTTCCTACCTCCGAATTTTTAACTAATTCGGACGGCCACTTGTCTACCTTTTCAGATAGAATGCAAATGTTGGAAACGCCTAACTATCACATAATTTAATGTTTTTTGACATGAATTCCTCATGTGGGGATTATTACTCATAAATAAAAGATGTTATTAAAGGAAAGAAAAATTTCGACACTGGCGGGGTTCGAACCCGCGACCTTCGGGTATACGCCCCCGTCGCTCTGCCAACTGAGCTACAGTGTCAGTTGGCATCCAGCGCGAAATTTCTCTATCCTTTGTTTCTTTTTTACACGTTCAAGTAGTGTTTGCGTTTCCTACCTCCGAATTTTTAACTAATTCGGACGGCCACTTGTCTACCTTTTCAGATAGAATGCAAATGTTGGAAACGCCTAACTATCACATAATTTAATGTTTTTTGACATGAATTCCTCATGTGGGGATTATTACTCATAAATAAAAGATGTTATTAAAGGAAAGAAAAATTTCGACACTGGCGGGGTTCGAACCCGCGATCTTCGGGTATACGCCCCCGTCGCTCTGCCAACTGAGCTACAGTGTCAGTTGGCATCCAGCGCGAAATTTCTCTATCCTTTGTTTCTTTTTTACACGTTCAAGTAGTGTTTGCGTTTCCTACCTCCGAATTTTTAACTAATTCGGACGGCCACTTGTCTACCTTTTCAGATAGAATGCAAATGTTGGAAACGCCTAACTATCACATAATTTAATGTTTTTTGACATGAATTCCTCATGTGGGGATTATTACTCATAAATAAAAGATGTTATTAAAGGAAAGAAACGCGCGTTTCTAATTTCTAAATTCTCTTAACTGTCCATGTGTTACAAGTAAAGCGCTGAAAAGCTGGCTTGATACATCCGTGCATGACATAATGTGCCAGTGTATTTATCTAGATTCTGGGACATCTAGTGCTGGGAAAGTAAAATAGCCATGGGACTGTGAAAGTGATAATGGTATTGTAGCTGTATTGTTGTTAAGGGAAGCGGATGAAATAATTGACCTTTGATAACGGATTCCTTTTACTCCTGATCTTTTATTTAATATTTCTTTTATTCTTAATACTTTCACGCAAGATTCACCCGGGTATTCGAAATGTTCAAATGCTGTATTTGGTTCCGTATTTTATAGTGTTGAATTGGCTTAAACATAAATAAGAATTCGGTCAAATCCAAGAAGTTTGTATTGCAAGCACATTCCGCCTCTTTCGTATTTTTGAATACGCTCAATATAAGTGAATTGGCATCTTATTTATATTTGTAGGCGACTATAACGTGACAGTTTCTAAGACATGATCGATGTATATAAATACTATTTTGCTTTATTGTTAGCTGTATTTTTTATTTATTTTCATGATCACTATTTTTGAACAAGGTCAGTTACAATATATTTTTGAGAAATTATGAATTTAGAAAATAACTAAAACACAAAACATTATCTAAGTGCAAATCACTCATTAACCGCGAAACATTAGTTACGCATACACTTGTATTTCGTGTAAAAGTTGGTATGTTTTTGAAACTGAAGCCTTGTTGATTGGCAAAAATTTTAATCAAGGCATTTTAAATCAATCTATGTCGTATCACAAAAAAAATGAAATAATTGACGGAACAAAAAGAGTTGCTTAAAAATATTGAATATTAAATATTGGATTACCAATTTTAATTGATTAAGCTCAAAATTTGATAGCTTTTCTATTAAATCAGCAGAAGTATAACTTGGAAAAATAATATTGTACTAGCAATCCAAATGGATTAGTATTCGTTTTAAGCAAAAATTTATGGTTGTAAAATAAGATAATTTGTTTTCTCTTATTCACACACAGAAAATAATTTTTTTATGCTTATATAAATACTTTGTCTAATTTTGTATCTTGTTCAACTAGTTAGATGTTTTAAAAAAGTAAACTAAATTATATATAGTTATTATTATTAGCTAGTTATTAATTACCGTAGAGTAGTTTCGTAAATAGGTAAGTAATAAGGCGGAGTTTCCACCACGTGATTTCGAGAAAATTGAATTGTTTTCGAATAGTAATGGAATTACTTATTGGTGAGAACCAAAGCCAACTCTTGGGGTATTGAACTATTTACGTATTGAAAACAAATCGCAATAGATATAGTTCCCGGTGTAAATCTTTGATTTAAGGAAAAAATACTTATGGATATTGTATGTTATTTTAAATGTAAGAGAATATCTATAAATTTCTCTTCTGACTAAGTGGCAACTGTTGTTTACTATGCTACAGATTTCGATAAAACATGGTTGCTTTTTTATTTTCCATAATATAAAGTTAAAGCTATACAATTCACTAAAAACTCGTATCCTGTGAACGTCCGATGAAAAAGCAGCGGTACGTTTTTTGTAAACTTAATTTCAATGTTATTATACAAACGCAAACAGGCACTGAATTTTTCATAACTTTAATAATTTATTCGCTTCTCATCTCAGAGTAAACAGATTGGTACTTCGATATTGAACTATCACCTAACTTAAATTGCTTGCGCAAACTTAAACTGGCTCTTTGCACCGAGACAATCAACTTAACAAATTGCAACACCTGAGAATGTTTTTTTCAGATTACCTTTACAAGTCAACCCGCCATTATTGTGGCTTTAGCACATAAACGCTAGACATTAGGGATATTTAGTCAATTGAAGGACCCAGAACTGGTGATTTTGCACTTTAAAATGAAATAGACACGTATTTTGCATCCTTTTCTTTCGCGTCATATTTTTGTATTCATACGATGGATAGGAAAGATGTCATTAAAGTTAACATGTCGTGTTCTTTAGTTTTATTTTTATTATTAGTTTTCGATCTGTGTTTCAATGGTTAAATGTTTTGTTTTTTATTTATTTATTTATTTAAACACTTTATTGCATACAAAACAACATACAAACAGTATATTACAGAATAGGTACAACAGTATATGAACACAAAGGCGGATAATGGATATCAAAATATGTTCGTGTATAACTCTGCTATTCTGCTCTCTCTTTATTATTAATTTTGTTCACTTACGTGAGTTCCTGGTGAATTGATCAGTCCTTTGTTATTCGATCTCCCAGAATTGCGGAAGAGGTTTCACTTCTCACTATTTTGTTCAGATCTGAATGCATCCAGTGATAAAAATACGATTCCCTGGCAAAAGGATATCGTATCTAGTGAGTATTTCCTTGCTTTCTTTCGTGTTCCACGAATATCTTCAACAGATGATTTCTGATTCAACGCGTGCATCGCATGCACATCAAAGTTTTGTTTCAACCGAGATCACTTTTATATTGTCCACAATTCCACCGATTCACAACATAAACGATCAAATATATTCACAGCCCCTTTCTATTATTATCACAATACTCAAACTTTATACAAAATTAATTACAATACAAAATCGCCATCAAAAATTAAGTCAAGACAAGTCAAGTTACCATCCATCAATCCCTATCAATCACAGACTCAATATATAGTGCCAGAAAACAAGTACTTAATAATCTGGCGCGAACAGTCGTCATTACATGTATTTAGGTATGATTTAATCGAAAATGTGTAGAGAAGCGTAAAAAAGACTGATTTTTTAGGGTTCCGTAGCCAAATGGCAAAAACGGGACCCTTATAGATTCGTCATGTCTGTCTGTCTGTCCGTCCGTCCGTCCTTATGTCACAGCCAGTTTATTCCGAAACTATAAGAACTACATTATTGAAAATTGGTGCGTAGATGTATTCTGTAAACCGCATTAAGATTTTAAAATAAAATCTGAAAAAAAACCAAAATTTTTAGGGTTCCCCATACATAGAAGTAAAACTCAATTTTTTTTTTTCATCAAACCTATACGTGTGGGGTATCTATCAAAAGGTATTTGAAAATGATGTTGAGGTTTTTTATATCATTTTTTTCAAAACTGAATAGTTTGCGCGAGAGACTTTTCCAAAGTGGTAAAATGTGTGTCCCCCCCCCGTAACTTCTAAAATATGGGCATGATAAAACTGAAAAAAATATATGATGTGTATTACTATACAAACTACTAACGAAAATTGGTTTGAATGAGATCTAGCCAGTAGTTCTATTTTTAAACGTCATAAATCAAATTACTTATTTAATTAATTAAATAACATTTTAATTTGCTCTGCGCTCAGAGCGTGGCTCAGTTATCCCCGCGCGGTCCCCGCCCGAGATATCGGTAGCGCTTCATTGTATATTACTATGTTACCTACCTGCTGCTAGTGCTGCTACGGAACCCTTCATTAGCGAGTCCATCTCGCTCTTGGCCGCTTTTTTAATCAATAAAATCGCGCATTTCGATACTGAACTCTCGTAGCGACTACGACACAGATTCAGATACTACGGTGTAAAAGTGTGTATTCGTTCATAATTTAAAAACACTGTAGCAAAACTATTTTATCAAATAGTTGGATGTCTTACTGATGCGATGGAAGGTTTCTAAAACTTTATTGTAATTAATAACATACAAACATACATTTACTGACGGCTACAAATCCTTAGAAGGGGTAGCCAGAGCTTTGGAATTTGTGAAGGGTTAAGATTGTAAAACAAAGGTTTTTGGTGATATTTATTAAACCATAAATTAATACATAATTTAAAAAATATAAGCAATAAAACGACCCCAATTCAGAATATTAAACTGCGATCTTTTTTAAATTTGAAGCCATAATTTCCTTAATCCAATCTTTTATTATGTTTTAACTAAGCGACGAAGGTTTTACACAATTTAAATTGACTTCCAACGCAAAACAATGTTTATAAAACGAATAATTTCAAATGCTTCCTATTTTATAGTTCCACGACGTCAATTCATTTTGTCTTACCAAGTGTGAGCCTTAGTGAAATTTAGCGAGTCAATTAAAATTTAATATCATTTTACACAAGGTTACAAGCGTAAGACCCACACAAACGCGTTCCAAAGAATACTTTAAAACCTAAAACATTTTCCGCCCCGACGATAAGCCTTACTTCCTACCTATATATACATTATTGTTAGGTACTTTTACCTTTTGTGTTATGGCTTTTAAACTAACGACGCATCTCTGTTGACTTCCTCACAGACATTGTTCTTCTCATGCACGCTATTTTGTTTTTCATATTTCGGATTGTATAGTTATAGTTAAATGTTATATGACTGGCCGTTAAACATTTTTTATACGTTAGTAAATACAAGTACATGGCCAGTTATATGACTATAATTATGCAGAAAGCCCAAAAAGGGACCTTAGGCTTGGCACGATTATATCTAGATTGCATAACTTTTTAGAGATACGAGTAAAACTAGCAGCTCCATCAAGATTTGGCTAGCTTTTTGCTGAATATTGTGGGATTTCAGATACAAAAATACTATATCAACAACATACATACATACATATACGCACGGCTATATTTCCCTAGAAGGGGTAGCCAGAGCTAAGGAATTATATATTCTTCAGCCACTTTTGGATGTTGAGTGGGGAAAAGATGGTAAAAATAAAGGTTTTTGGTGATAGGTCTCCAACCGCATCGCCCAAAAATCCAATAAAAAGCCCCAATACCCTTAGTCGCCTCTTACGACACCCGTGGGTAGAAAGGGGTAGCGACATTTTAAGCCGGCACTACACGGCTAACAACAAGAAATTTATTAAAACGTTTGAAATAATGGAGTTGTCGTAATATCATAAATGCCTGCGTTTTTATTTTTCACGTTACAAAGTAAAATGAAAGTAACACTTATGACATTTTGGGAGTTCTGAAACTTTATTAATTAGTTTTGTGACTTTCTTTTGAATTGGAGGTCAGTGTCCCGATGTCTTGTATTAAAATGCGAGAATCTGTTTCTATTTGTTTTAGACGGCGCAAGTCGGATGGCTTTTTAATGAAATTCCCTTTTTTTGCTACATGAAAAAGGAAGTGAATTAATTAAACTTCTAAAATTTTACTTCTAACGTTTGAATAATTTACTCTTTCTGTTAGATTTCTGAAGATAAAAGTGAGATATTATATCATTATCTGTGGAATTATATAATTTTTTTCAAACAAAGTTTTATCTCATAAACGTTGCAAAACCGTTCATTAAAAAAACTGATGTCAAAATTTCCTATCACTATTCAGAATACCAATGTTATATTACTGACAAATATCTGAATAGAATACTAGATCAAATAGATAACTGAACAGTAGAGTAAAACTAAAATTCAGAAGCTCCGGTTATACCTCTTTAGGATTCATAACCGCGAAAATATGCATACACGTATGTTTGGGAAGTTTAATATTTTAATTATCTCTTAGTGTCTATCTATTAAGTGATTAGAAAATGTATTTTCTTTTTGATTTTTACTGAATGATATTATTGAATAAAATTAATTATATCAAACTAAATAGAAATTAAGCAATTAATTATTGTAACTTTCGTCTGTTGTCACGAAACTCATTATAGGACGTTGTTACTCCATGATAAGAATAAGCTACTTCAAAATTTCATCCGTCAGATCGTTTGAGGGACTTGTCACGAACTACGAACGAGCTGTAGTAAAACAGGTCCTTGAGATCAATGTTGAATATTTGACAAGGATACTAAAAATTTATAGCGATCCTTCTAATTTAATGCAAGAAATACGTGCTTATTATTAGAAAAAGGTTACCTTTAGTGGCTACGTCATGCTACATTAAAAGGTAAATGAAATTGCGAGCCAGATTCGGGACATTGGCTTCAAGCTCTCCCATCTAGTAATCTGGGAACTCGACTAGACAGAGGCTCCTTTTCTCTAGCCTTAGGTCTCAAATAAGGGCACAAAAATAAATGAGAAACATCTCTGCCGCTGTAGCGTATTAGTAGATCAGATGGGCACCATGGTTTGTCATGTCGCACCACGACAACGCGCCCGCTCACTCCGCGCTCAAAACGACGGACTTCCTGAACAGCATGCCGGTCGAACTCTTGGGTAACCCTCCTTACAGCCCTGACCTGGCTCCGTGTGACTTCTTTTTATTCCCTAAAATAAAAAATCAGCTCAAAGGGAAACAATTTTCATCGCCGGAAGATGCGCTGTCAGCGTTTCAGCGGGCTGTAAATGAGGTGTCTGCGGCGGACTGGAAAAGGTGTTTCGAAAACTGTTTCAGACGTATGAAACTTTGTATAGATGCTGGTGGAGAGTACTTTGAAAAGATTTAATAAAAACATTTTTACCCATAGAACATTTTCTTTATTTTCGCAAAATTTTCTGAGTGTCCCACGTATAAAACGCAATTTATACATAGGCAACTCTAGTTACTCAAATTTCGTGCATTTAAAAGAGGGAAGGTTAATAAACTAGAGCAAGAATAGTTTTATAGCTTGTCACAATTTGGTTAATTAAGATCCCTACAAATGTAGCCAAAAGTATTTTTTTGAGATCTTGTTCGTTTTTATTTCAGCCTTGGTCATGTTTATAGACAACCCCATTTTAGAATTTATGAAAGCCTAATTTAACTTTTTTATCCGCCAAGAATTTGTCGCCTAAGAAGAAATTCAATTTCCACGAAAGAAAATCACTGCCAGATAAATTTTAAATAAAACCTCAAAACTCATTAAAAAGCCGCCGCTTTCTAGTTAAGCTACCTCTAATTAGTCGCCAAAGAAAATTATTTAGTACCCATTTTCAGTTTTTTTACGACCCGGAATGGTATCAATTTATAGCCGCGTTAAGTACATGCCTTAGGAAACCTGTACAACGTTGCCACGTGGGTTTGCGTGACAAAGTTGTACTTAGTGATACATACATACATACATATACTCACGGCTGTAAATCCCTAGAAGGGGTAGCCAGAGCTAAGGAATTAGAAATTCCTCAGCCACTTTTGGAAATGATAGTGGGGAAAAGATGGTAAAAATAAAGGTTGTTGGTGATGGGTCTCCAACCGCATCGCCCAAAAATCCCTTAAAAGCCCCAATACCGTTAGTCGCCTCTTACGTACACCCACCGGAAGAAATGGGGTAGTGCTATTCTAAGCCGACACTTCACAGCATACTTAGTGATGTGACAGTGTATTGGTTTAAGAAAGGTTGGTCTACCTCCTATCACGTGAGTACACTGTCCAAGCAAAACGTGGATACTCTGCCAGGTGACACTATCGAGTAAAGTTCAGAGTATTAGAACCTCTGCCAGTTCCAATCCCGTCGGGGATAGGGATATACGGCGTGAACGCTTGAGTCTTGAGTAAATGTAAGTCTTATGTCCGGGACGTAATCACGCACTCAGAGTGCCACTCTATCTATCTAATATTGATTGACACTTGATTTACTCTATTCTATTTAGCATTTGATTAAATCTATAGCCATAACTATAGATCGTCAAAAATTCAATTGTATTGTAAAATTGTAATTAAAATTGTAATAGCGTATTATTGGTGAACACCTATATAAAGAAAAGTTTAAAAGAATTCATACCGCGATGTAGAAGTAACGCAACGCCATCTAGTGCCAAGGGAAGGTATTAGATTTTACCTGGAATTTTATATTTATTATTTTGTTCAGATTTTAGTATTTGTTGTCATAGCCGCCACAGAAAAACAGTATCTGTAAAAAAACCTTTTTAGCTATTACTAATTATATAATGCATTTTGGGAGGGACAGCAGCGCGACGGTTTAGGTACGGAACCCTAACAAATAGTTAGCGATACATAATTCCGCAGCATAAACCGACCTTGATTGAGTTGTAAATAAAGTAGAGTATAAAAATTATATTCTTCCCACTTCCTATTTTAGATCCCATGGGAGACCATTGACCCCAACTATTATGACACGTTTAATTATTTTTACCAGCATCCTATACTTGCTATTACAAAAAACGGGGAAGTGCTATTCTAAGCTGACACTACACATCTATCATAGTTAACATAGTTATTATTTGCAAAGAAATAAAATATGAGAGTTCATTAATTGTTTTTGTAAGGTGATGAAGTGTCATAATAAATAAATATAATAAGTAATGAATTATTTTCAAATTGTGAATTTCTCAGATCACTGGTTCCTTTGATCCGAACCTCTTGAAATGACAAATGACGACGTCTCGATAGGTTTGAAATAACGTTGCAAATTCTTATACGATTTTGGTGTAATAATTCGAGCTTCGAACCTTTGCGGTTATTCTAAATATTTGATATTAAAGCTATCTTCGACTTTATACTTCCGATCGCAAAGTAAATTTAATATTAATGTACTTTAAAAGCAAGTTTTTATGCAAAACCCTAGCTTCACTATAAATAAAATGAAAAAAAAACTAATATTGAAGAACTAGAAAGGACATAATTTAAGGCGCAGCTAGGCAGTAGGCCAGCTAGGCAGGCATAGACTTGAAAAATATATAAGTAAGGTAAAAAGTAGTTTTTTTTATAATAACATTAAATGACGTAATTATAATGGGGAAATTTTATTTCAACATAGTGTAAAAAAATTAAAATAATGCACATTATTCTGTTTCCATAAGTTTCCATCTTTATGTGTATTCAGTAATAAAAATCATGAAATAGAATTCACCTTCAATCAATCAAACCTTGGACTAATTGTAATTAATCGCTTTCTCATTGCTCGAGATGAGCTAGCTGGTTTTATACATTTCTGTTTATCAATATTGTTTCTTCGTAAATGGAAGAAGCGAGGACAAACATAATGGATAGTGAATTGGTACGTGAGACATTACACTTTTAATGAATGGCTGAAAAATTACACATAATAAAAACAATTAATTAAATTCAGGTCATAAAAAACAGTAAGCTTTAAACATCAATAAATACCGTATAATAATATAAAACGACCAAATATTAGACATGTTCTTGCTGTTCTAAACTAAAACCTTAAGAATTTTAGAATCTGTTTGTTCTGCTATTAATTTATTTTACGTTCTTGCAGTCTCTGTTTAAATATGTCCATTTATCTTAGTCTAAGACGGTGCGAAACTTAATGGAGTAATGAAAACTTCATATCACCGCACCTTTTCAATTAACTCAGAGTAATAAACGTTAGGTGTCACGCAAGCGAGCTCTATTGTATCTCCGCAATGCCAAATTATTATTCATCCCGTCAATAAAGGTGTCACCTTCTGCTTAGTGTGTATAAAACTACCAACACACATACATGAGGCTAACTTTGAGATTATTAACTTTTACGACTGACCTCACCTGTGTGGATATCGTTTACTATAAGACTTTAATTCTTTATTTAATTTAATCAATTTTCATACATTTAGAAGACAGAAGTATTTCGGTCTGCTAATGTAATAAGAATGAGTCTGAAGTTTTATACCTCTACCCTAAAGTGGTGATTAAAAGTCTCTGCCAACCCCAATAAGAACTAACGGCGTGATGTACCTATTTTATTTTTTTTCACTTGTAAATATCCTAATGCGGCTGAGGAATTTACAATTTTGAAACTTGGGCAACCACGTTTATGAAATTTACAGCCGTGAGGATACTTAGCTGTACTAAATTTAACGGTTCTTCTTCCTTCGTCTTCTAATATTCTGATCTATTTCGTATGGCTTACTGTCTCAGGATTTTATTTCAGAACAAACCTTGTTGGAAACAATATGTAATTATCGAGTCGCTTAAAGAAGATTTCGTCTTTTTCGTCGTTCTCCGTAAATGGATTTCGTTATGGTAAAAAAATTATATGTTTCGTAACGATAAAAAATAAATACATAATGTCCCTGAGGAATATTAAAATAGCTCGAATCAAACATCCTCAACATCAAGCTTTAGATAAGCTGTTATTTATGCCTACTACGTTCTTCATAGCACGAGACCTGGGGCCTTTTTCCAAGAGATGGAATGACCTTTCCGTCTGTCGCCTCCGCACATTTAGTTCTGATAAACAAGTCAACGTTTGCCACGGTAATATTATATCTTTCTTTGAAAACAAGTACTATATTTGTGTTTGAATAAATGCACCCTTATTGCATCTTTACGGTCACTGCACCAGCTCGCTGCGATGGTCGGATATTAATCGATATAATGATGTTAACTAAGTGAACTCCTTTAAGTATGCAAACAGACTGTCTTTCTTGTATTATGCTGTAGTAGTTTTGAATCTTCTGCTTCCTAAAACAAAATAAAATTAGTACGGTTGATGTGCAAAGCTGCAATTATAAGGAACATTTAAGTGGTTTTGGCACTCTGTTATACTGTACCTGTATGTTAAAATATAGTAATAATATATCATGGTTGTAAATAAAAACCATTACATTTAGGATGATTTAACCTATACATTGTATTTGTATTAGTACCAAACGGCAATAAGCCTGCCCTTATCATGTGAGTATACTGTCCAAGCAAAACGTGGGTAGACCGTACCCTTTTTAAGTTTACTGCAACTCATTTTGTAAATCTTAATTATGTATTTATTTTGTGTATCTGTGAAGAGAAATAAATGTATTTTGTTTCTTTCTCTACTTTAAACACCAGAAGGGCAAGCACGAGCCGTGTTTAAACTAGTTATCGCGTGGGATAAAGCAGCCATCTCTTACGCACTTATTTAGTATTGTATACTGCCATCTCATTCTAACCGTTATCGTATCGATAAAATAGCGCTCGTGCTTGCCCTTCAGGTGACAATGTCACGTGTACGTAAATACGTAACTACGTACGTAAACTATTTTTATGTCCTGCTTTACACTATAATTCCTTTAGATTAGGCACCTCTGATCGCTGCCGATAAAAAACTTAGGATTATGTTTGTAGATACCTGTAAATGTCAAAGTAACAATTAAATACCTTTATCTTCTCCTAGAAAACTAGGTTTCCGTAAAGAAGAAATTCACCTTTACGAATAAATTATTTCGGTAAGATTTTAGCGGTTAAAAGCGAGACATTAACATTTAATGTAAAGAATTTGAATTGTTTTTGCTTCGTTAATCTCTTTCAGGAAATTTCATCGAATTACTATTTCACTGTGCTAAGCCAAACGTAAAAGGTCGCTACATTTGCTAAATACAACGATAAAATCAATATTGGATTTGTTTAAGTAAAGCCTACTTATTAATTGGGTTGATCAGCCGAGGCAGCAAAGATAAGTTGTACATTACATGTTCCCTTGAGTGGCGTACTTGGTAAATACTACTAGAGAGGATGACTGGTTATGGGTCTCCAACCAACTAAAACCTAAGTCACCTCTTACAACACCGCATGAAAAACGGGTAAGTGTTTTTTTACGTCGAGACCTTACACATATCGTTTATTATTTAAATATTTTTTTAATTGAATCGAAACCAGAAACCGTCGTCCAAACAAACCAGCTTTGTGACATCGGACCCTTGCTCATGAATGAAAAATGTAATCTGATCTGATAAGATATGTAAAATATCTATTTAAGGTTTTGTATTATATTTAATGTATTCATACGACCAAACTTACAATAAGTGGACCTATTTTATCTGGTTTTTAATCATTAAAGAATTAATTAACAATCCCCATCAGACCATAATTCTGCATAAAAAAGAGAGAAAACGTACTTTAAGCACAACTACTGAGAGAAATATTCACTAGTTTAAACTAGTTTCTCAGCGTTAAAATGTACTGAATTATTTCGCTCTTATTAATTACTTCCTTTATTATTGCAGCAATCGACGCCATTTGCAAAGCTGAAATATCATTCTTGCTACCAAGAATAGTTCTCAATGTAAGTGGAATCTGTTTTCTTTGTTTTCCTTTATACATATACTTACTATAAATCTCTAAAAGGAGAATCCAGAGCTTTAGGAATGAATGAATGAAATAGCTTTGAATGGAAAAAATATTGTTGAATAAAGGTTCTTGGGATGGGTTTCCAACCGCCCTAAAATCACTTAAAAGCCCCAATATCCTTAGTCGCCTCTTATGTTACCGATATGAAGAAATGGAGTGGTGCTATTCTAAACCAATACTACACACTTTAGTTTTTGCTACTTGAGCACCACTTATGATCCATTGCGTCTATAGTTCTTGCGATGTATGAGCTAACTTATATTTATTTATTTTTTACAGTGTGTATATGGTGTATGCATTCGGTGTGTTCTACGATTATACCACTTACTGCGCTCCGGGGTCTCGTGGAGAGGCTCAGCGCCCATTGAACTGTGACTCTTGCCAAATAATAAAACATTTTCGATGTCTCACAAAAGCTGGGAGACATATATATTGTCCGGAAACCACTTGTTGCTTGCCAAACATTCAAAGATTACTCTTTCAAAATAATGAATTCAGTCAACGGTTGAAACTTTTATGAAACTTTTATCGACTGAATCGAAATGTTCAGTCGAACAAAGGTTCATATTGTTAACAAGATTTATTTTAAACTTATTTTTAGATTATTATATGTACATTTACTGTAGCATAATTATTGTTTTGTAAAATTTAAAATATTTTTTTCGAGAAAAAAAACATTATAATTATAAATTTTATAGATTTTTAATGAAAATAAATTAAATCACAAACCCAGGTCGAAGTTTGTGAACTGAGTATAACACACTTTATTAACTAGTTCAAATTGAAGCAAAATTGGTTTCCAAAAACCCGTATTCGTTTACAAATAAGGACGCAATCCTGAGATGGTTTTGAATAAACAACATTCTGTTGGCTGTGTATATTTTGTGGAGAAAGGCACTTATTATTGAGTCGGTGTTTATGTTAATATGGTATAATATGTTCAATGGAAAATCTTATATTGCTTATCAGTTTACATAGTAATAAATATAATATTATATGAGACAGTAACCAATGTACCATTTTTGCAATTGTAACCCCTGTATAAAACTTAAGCATTTTTTCAAGAGTTGAAGATTAGAGGTGGGTCTTTAAATACATACATACATATGCTCACGGCTATAAATCCCTAGAAGGGGTAGCCAGAGCTAAGAAATTAAAAATTCCTCAGCCACTTTTGGAAAATTTAGTGGAGAAAAGATGGTAAAGTAAAGGTTGTTGGTGATGGGTCTCCAACCGCATCGCACAAAAATCCCTTAAAAGCCCCAATACCGTTAGTCGTCTCTTACGTACACCCATCGGTAGAAACGGGGTAGTGCTATTCTAAGCCGACACTTCACGGCGTATGGATCTTTGAATATATGTATATATTTTATTAATCTGAGTTTTATTTCATGTGAGATGTTTTTTAATAAAAAAGTTAAAACTAAAAGTGACCTATTACTTCGAGTAGGAACGACCTGCCACAAACATATTCATTGTGCATTCATGAGAAGTCCCTGTGTTTACTTATAAAACCCTAGGTTTACCTTTGCGTGATGCCATAAACATTTTAAAATGTTCTGTTGAAACTCTAAACTTCCCTTAAGTACTCATATAATAGATCTTTCATGGGGTTATGCGTAAAAATGTATAATAAAATACCTGAGGACATTTTAAATTTATCAGAAACAAAATTCAAAGCAGAAGTAAAAGAAATCTTAGTTCGAAAACCTATTACAATGTTAATGATTACATTAATGATGAAGTGGCTTGGTGTCATCAGGGCTCTGTGCAAGATGTTTCCGGGCTAACAACAAAATTGTAATGGACGTAAAAAAGATGTGTGTTGACGAGTTTCTTACAGGATCTTCTCTCAATAAAACACCTTCCGAATCCGAAGTAAACTTAGTATAAAGTTGAAATTTGACTTTCAAAAAACAAAGATTTATCTTTTTACTTTGAAATAAATTATTATTTTGTTTATTTGAAGCAAAGCACTCTTCGTTAATATTGAAAAATCATATTAGGATTATACCGTTTTGCCTGAAAAAAACTAATTTTAAGGTGGTTCTGGGTAGCTAGTACTACTCTAAACAAATGTATGCACCACACCTCCGGTTTATCAGGGACAAGAGGGCACCTGCGACTGGGAGTTGCAGACACAGCCATAAAGCTACTTATCTAAACGGCTTCAACATTTGCATGTAAGAAATGGGACGCCCTAAGTAGGTTCACCGTAGATCTGGTAGAATATATTGCGATGTCTACAGAACACCGCACTTTTTCACGAATTACGTCTTTGTTGTGTCGGTTTACAACAGCACTAAACAATTTTTCGTCCTGGGTGTTGTAAGACGTGATTTAGGGTTTAGCGCTATATCTGTGATATAGCTGGAGATCAATTACTAATTATCCTATATTCCAACGCTTTATTTCACCTGCAACATTTCGGGCTATGTCAGTGACCTCATCAGTTCTCATCATCATCAGAGGCTCCGAGTCACCCAAAGGACAATGAAGAGGGCTATGAGGGATAATGTCCGTAGGGTCAGCAGGTATACTATAAAGCTAATGTATAGATTATGCAGTCCGTGCCACCGATTCAGTGCAGTGACTGTAAAGATGATACCTGTTTGTTCACAAACAAGATACTTAAATCTTTTTGTTCATAAAAACCTCATGTGGGGATTATTACTAATAAACAAGATATGTTACGAATAAGATGGGAAGAAATTACGACATAAGTATATTTATGAATATTTTTAATAAGTGACTTAAATCTTTTGTGTTTTTCAAAAGATTCAGTATGTCTGCTACCACTTGGTGTATTTACGATGTAAAATTTGAGTAGTAGTAAGTAAGATGAATTGAGTTTCATAGCTCAGTTGAAGGATGCTAGAAACAAAATTCAGACGCAAATTGGTTTATAACATGGATTGTATTCAAAAAATATATGACAGTGATTTGATGTTTTGATAAAAACGGCGATACCCTGCCCCTGACCACGTGAGTGCACTGCACGCACTGTCCAAGCAAAACGTGGGTACTCGGAACACGAGGTGACAATGTCACGTGATATTCAGAAGTATTAGTACCTCTGCCAACCCTTTCGGGCATATTCAGCGTGAACGTTTATTTTAACTCATGTATCAAACTTGTCACCGGGACCATTCGCGTGTCATGTAACGTTTCAGATTCGAGTTTTATACCAGTGAAGGAGGAGAACCGAGCATTACAATTCGCACCTTGTAATGATTATGAGATATGGGTTACTGCTGTTGTAAACCGTCATTGCAACAATTTTATATAAATCTTTATAATACAAATAAATCAGACATAATTAATAGAATATAAAATATCATTAAATAAGGTCGGTTTATTTAAATTAAAAAATTTAAACGATAAAAATGGTTTTACAAATGAAATATGATTATGTATGCACAATTTGTTTTTTTACATGAAAACCTCATGTGCAGATTTGTCTTTAAGGTTGTCGCTTCAGACTTTTATGAGCTGTTAACGCTTGGCGCCAAAGTTTCTCTAATATACTTACCTAAGCTCAGCGCTTGACTGTCTGGATGTTATTCAAGATAAACCTATTTAAACAAACTAATATAAGCTCATGATTATAAATCCCCAGAAGGATTGCAGCAATTCCTGAATCAAGTAGTCCTTAGCAACTTTTGGATGTTAATTTGGGTAAGATTTTATGAAATCAAACTATTTTTGCACACTTACTCTGCCAAGAACATCAATTGAAGAGAAGGAAATTGAGAAGAAGGAAGAAGGAGTATATAGTCTGATGTACAGTTTTGGAACAAGGCCTGTAGTGTTGGTTTATAATATCGTAGTGATACTGTACATCAGACTATATACTCACGGCTATAAACTCAAAAAAAGGGTAGCCAGAGACAGGATAGAAATTCAATAGCCACTTTTGGAAATTTCAGTGGCTTCTGGATCTAGAAGTCGCAAATTCGATCCTTACTGAGTGCAATGATTTGTATGGTATTAAAATTCTTGGTTTCTTAGTTTCGGTGTTCATCGTGATTGTTTCGTATATAATTAATATACCTGTGGAGCTTTTACGTTAATTCTAATTTTAAACTGTTAAATTATAAATTACACTAATAAAATTTTATTATACCGGCATAGTAGGCTAGCTCTCTAGGAGTAGAATAAGACCAAAAATTAGAGTGCATCAGACCTTAAACTTTAGTGCAGACATGGTGGGTAGGCATCTTGTTAAGCTTACTTTTATGCGTGTGAAAAGTTTATATTGATTATCACCATTTATAATAAAATAATTATTATGTTTTATTCATTATTCAGTATCTGTACTATCATACATTGTGATATCAAAACCTTGTAAACGCTTAATTGAATGTATTAGGAAACCTGTACAACTTTGCCACGTGGGTTTACGTGACAAAGTTGTACTTAGTGTTGTGACAGTGTATTGGTTCAAGAACGGTTGGTCTGCCTCCTATCACGTGAGTACACTGTCCAAGCAAAACGTGGATACTCTGATCACCAGGTGACATCAAGTGATGTTCAGAGTATTAGAACCTCTGCCAATGCCAACCCCTTCGGGGATATACGGCGTGAACGCTTGAGTCTTGAGTAAAAGTAAATCTTAAGTTCCGGGACGTAATAAAATAACGCTCTGGTGACAAATGACATAGGTCTCCGACTCCCTCAACTAAGTTTAATGTTTTACACATAAAATAGTCTATTAAGCGTTTAATGAAACCTATAGCCGCAACTATAGGTCGTCAAAAATTCAATTTTCAATGTTGTTATATTTAAATTCAGTGTGAATGAAATGGGAGAACTCCCACCTATATATAGAAAATTTTAAAAGAATTCATACCGCGATGTAGAAGTAACGCAACGCCATCTAGTGCCAAGGGAAGGTCTTAGATTTTACTTGGAATTTTATTAAGAGCCCGTATAAATATTTATTATTTTGTCCAGATTTTAGTATTTGTTGTCATAGCCGCCACAGAAAAACAGTATCTGTAAAAAAACCTTTCTAGCTATCACTAATTTATTTAATGCATTTTGGGAGGGACAGCGGCGCGACGGTTTAGGTACGGAACTTTAACAAATAGTTAGCGGTACATAATTCCGCAGCATAAACCGACCTTGATTGAGTTGTAAATAAAGTAGAGTATAAAAATTATATTCTTCCCACTTCCTATTTTAGATCCAATGGGAGACTATTGGTGTGTTAAATGAAAACTCAGCGGACCATTTTACTGCATACTTAATGAAATCTTTGAATTCGCGAGGGTTTCATTTGATTTACAATCCTGGGTTATATTTATTGTATTTAAATTATTATTTTTAAACTGTTCTCGTGACGTGACGTGACGTTTCAAATATTTAGATGTGAGATATAATTTTTTTCTTGGCCTATTTTATTCTCCCACGCAAATAATTTCAAACAAAATAATCGCTATGATGGTAATCCCCGGTTATTAAATTAAAAAAAGTGACGAATCGAAATCCAAATTAACATTTTCTTTTGTTTCACCTGTTTGTGAATGCACTGAAAGGTATTCAATTTAAAAATAAAGTACTTTTATTTATTCTACAAATAATTCTAAGAGTCCCATTACCAGTCAAAGGCACTCATTATTCTTCAATATTTTGGCCGTTAATACATTTTGAAATTTTAAAAATATTATATAGCTAATTCCCTGATCTGCATGGCTTATGAATGGGATACCGGGGATGCTACGGCCATTGATTTTACTACATGTTATGGGAATGTTAACCCAAGGATTGTTAGAGTAACATAAACTTTCTACGTAGATGAATCGTACTGTATCATTTACATACATACATATACTCACGGCTATAAATCCCATGTAGACCCCTTGGCTACCCGCCAGAGCTAGGGAATTAGAAATTCCTCAGCCACTTTTGGAAGTTGCGTGGGGAAAAGATGGTTAAATAAAGGCTTTTGGTAATGGGTCTTTAACCGCATCGCCCAAAAATCCCTTAAAAGCCCCAATACCGGGCCCCAATACACCCACCGGTACACCTATCCCATATAAAGCTATAAAACCCGTTCGCAAAATGTTTCGGCTTGCTAATGAGCATACGGTGTAGTGATACTCCAAACAGTCAAAAAGAGCAATATATATAAGATAACTTTAAATGTATTAGGCTTGTAGGTCCATATCTACTAATAAAAATTGCTACTTTATACAGGTCAATCTTTTAAAAGGCTTTTTTGTAGATGAAGATAAAGCCTATGAGATTGACATCTTAAATTAAAATCGAAAACCTCTTTAAGTCTTAAAATTTATCACCGTGCGAGTAGTACCTTAACAGCCTACGCACATGTACAGTATGTATTATTTCAAGTGGTTGGCCACATCAGCGCTTAGAGTAGTTGGTAAAAGGTCACCACACGTTACAATATTGAATAATGTATGAACAGGTTTAACAATGGTAATAATTCACGCGGACGCAGCACCTCAGTATCGCATCTGATTTCCACTGAGTGTCTACTAAGTTGCGATGCAAACTGTTTGAGAAGACCCGATGGATCGCTCCTGTCACTAAACCAATGTAGCGCCAAGTAGCCCTCTACACGCGCTGGCCCAATGCTTTGCCCAATGCTTGGCCCAATGATTGGCCCAATGTGTACTGCTACCATTACGCTTGTTGAAGGACTTAACAACATGTCGTATTTCATTTTTTTTAATATGTTGGAGAATTCGGTTATTATTGGCCTGTTCAACGAAGATTTTGTACTAGTTCGGTAGATGTTTTTTATATCATTTTTTGTTACATCAACGGCAATCGAATTCCCGATATTAATCATAATCATAAGAAAATCTTCTTTTGTTTCTTGCTTTTGAGGTGGAATGTTTTTAATTTCAATGCAGGTTGTTTTGTTAAATTTTTCCAGAGTTTCAACTTTACCTTTCAGAAATGTTTAATACTTTTTTTCAGATTTTCGTTCTTATATGCTATTTTTTTATGCGATTTCTGCTATTCTAATTATCATTTCGTCGTATTTGCAAGACATGAATTCCATGGATTTTTGCATTTCACACATTTGTTTCTTCATACTTTTCATGCAGTCAATCATTGTTTCGAGTTTTTTGTCTTGATTAGAAAACATTCTCATCACCGATTCATTAGTACTCGATGAAGTTGGAGTGGTTTCACTGCTGGAACTACCCCGTCGTAGCCTTTTGTGTACTGGGCGTTTGTTGATGTTCTTAGGAGTTTCATGCAGGTTTGGCTCCGACCCATAGTGGTTTGTAACGGATTTTTCCATCTATTGTTAATTTGGCGAGCTTCTTTCTACTGGCATCCTCAATGCGCTCATTAATACTAGGTGTTTGTAAGTAAGAGATAACACGCAACGTTGCAAGTCTCAATTGGCAATTAATACTAAAGTCTGATTTTTAATTCGAGTCAGTAAAATGACAGGTGCAACTGTCACTGATACATCTTTTTGTATGTATCAGTGACAGTTAGTGACAGTTGCACCTGTCATTTTACTGACTCGAATTAAAAATCAGACTATAGTACGTTATTATATATAATTTTTTATATGTTTTGTAACGGTCGCTGACTCACCGGGCGTCCGAAGAGGTGAGGTAGCGCTTGCTGCTGCTTTCGGAGGTGAAGAGGCCGCGGTAGTGGCTTTTTGTTTACTCCACTCACGACTTTATAACTAAGGTAATAGATGTTACTTTTCAATCCAGATGCTTAGTTTTCCAAATTTTAAATAGAAACACGTATGACCAGAGCTAGTTCAAAGAGCCAAGTATAAAAAAATATAATATAAATCATATGTAACATAAAAACATAAACGTTCACGCCGAATATCCCCGAAGGGGTTGGCAGAGGTACTAATACTTCTGAACATCACGTGACTTTGTCACCTGGTGTTCAGAGTACCCACGTTTTGCATGGACAGTGTACTCACGTGATAGGGGGCAGGCCTATCGCCGTTAAATCATATGTGTTCTTATCTATATTTGCTTGCTTGTTTGGATGCTTGCTAGCTTGGATGTTTGCAAGGGGGGTGCAGCGAGGCAGAGCCCCCCTGCTTGGGGGGGTCGGGGGGCGAAAGCCCCTTGCAGGCGAAGAAAAGTTAGGTTACATTTAGCTAGGTACGGTAAGGTAAGTTTATGTATGAAACGAGCGAGCGAGGCACGGCGGAGCGAGCACCTTAAGTGAATAATCCGTATTTTGAATATATGGAACACTAGCTGACCCGACAGACTTCGTCCTGTCAAAAAGATTTGTAATGTGGCAGTTTTTGTGACTACGTATTTTAAAAAATCTCCTGAACAGAACTGTCACCCTGGTGATAGGGCTTTGTGAATAAAAATAATTAAACAAAACATATAAGGATTTAAAAGTAAGTAATCGCTTTATTGTTAATGATGTGAATCATAATTATTATTATTATCATTGTAGTGCTTTGTGGTATACGATGTTTTTTGTTTGATTACCTGGCGCATAGATAAACAAATCTGATGGTTTTCCAACACAGGAACAGGCAACATACATGGGTTTTCTAGATTAATACCACAAACACTTAATGATTGCCCCTGGGACTTGTTTATAGTCATAGCAAAAGCAAGCCGCACTGGAAACTGTAGTCGTTTAAACTTAAATGGCACATCAGTCGGAATCATTGGGATGCGCGGTGTGAGAACATCTTCTCCTTTATATTTTCCTTTGAGTATAGTTGCTTCTATCACATTGTTTAGTATTTTTTTATCGCTAACCGTGTACCGTTGCAAAGATGCGGTTGGCTGATATTCCGCAACATTATAACCACCGATCCAACCTTTAATTGAAGATTATGAGGTGGCAATCCTGGCAAATCCAGCGAGTTTAAAAATCCCGGTAGATAGTTGACTACATCATCTTGATTAGTAGCCGAATCAACTGATGTATATATCCTTAATTCGCCTGTAATTTGTTCTTGACTTTTGAAATTTAATTCATTTATATCTATGTTTTTTGTAGCCAGTATAGCTCGTTCGCTCAACTAATCATGGTTTCTATAATTTTGAGAAACATCTGGAAACACCTTCTGAATAAGTTCATATTTTGATCGAGTTAACTGACAAAAACTTTGAGGAAAGTTAATGCAACCAGTCAACATGTCTATAGGAAATTTGCCATTAGCAATGTCAATGAGTTGTTTAGAGAATTTGTTTCCAGATTGGTCATTCTACAACTCGACACGCATATTCTTGCTTAAAATTAAGTACTTTGACATGTTTCCACAAATTGGAGGACTTTAGACATGCATTGAGTTCATCAGCTGGCGTTGATCGTGGAATCACTGGCAATGTTTGACGAAAATCTCCTGCTAATAAAATCATTGCACCACCAAATCGGTTATTATTGCTCCGTAGATCTTTAAAGGTTCTGTCTACATTGCTTAGACAACAGTGAGTGTTTGTAATTTAATATGAACTTTATGTCATAGCAATAAAGCTCAAATTGACGACGTTTCAGTTACTAATCATTTGTATGGGAAAAAGAAAAGGGCTATTTTTAGGGTTTTTCTATTTTAATGCTAATTTTTCTCGCCGTAAAAACCATCCTTGAACTTCAATGAACATTTTAAAAAAAGATTTGGTCAAATTGGTCCATGCGTTGTTGAGTTATGCGCTTACCAACACATTTTGCGATTCATTTTTATATTATAGATTATTTTATTGAAATAATATTATTCTTATTCAATATTTTTAACATAACAGACAATATATCCTAGTAACAAAATTATTAATTAGAACAATATGATCATTAAATGTTATGAAGAAAAAAATTGTAGTTAAAAAAAAATCTTGGTAGTAACAGTATTAATAAAAAAATGATGATCACTAACTGTTATGACCTCCGTTGGTAGTATTAAAAATGTATTAATAAATAAAGTATGACAAATAAAATGATGAAGAGTGATTATTATGAACACAAATCGTTAGAAAGACAACGAATATGATTTAGAATTTTATGTGAGCCAATACGGACCCATTTTTGTGCTATGTGTCTTTTTTTTACGTGTGCAGCAGCGAATAAATATTTTTCTTTCTTATTCTTCTTTCTTCTGATATGATAGCAATATTAATTGTGACAAAGTAGTGGGTGAAAGTATGAAAGGTATGGAAGAAAATGTTGAAGCGATGAAAAGTATGAAATTAGGGAAAGCAGTAATAAAGAGTGGCTTCTTGGTCGTTTTTTCTTTTCTAAACTTGGCAAAGTCACAAATGATTGGTACAAAGCGGTGATAGTGCCCCTATATGAAGAGAAACGGTCACGCAAGAAAGCGAAAAACTACCAACCCTTTATGCATTACCCATCTCTTAACTAAATGTTTTATGATAGCTCCTACAAAAAATCGGTCATCATATAACGTTTTACAATAGAATCAGTTAAAACAATATATTATTTATCGCTAGAATACTCTCAATACATCAAATAGTTTAAATCTGTATTCAGGTTTTAAATCATACTGTTGGGCTGCGCTCAAAACTTAGCATTCCTTATTAAAATTGTTAGTTTATCTGTGAGGGACGGATAATGCTGTTGCTATGGGCTCGATGCAAATTTCTGACGTCATAAAGTTTGTTTGTATAGTCTATCCCACCAAAAACATTTTAAATGGAAAAAATGTTAGCCAAGCAAATACAATACAAAAAATTATAATATGTTAACTAAAAGACTTCGCAGACAAAAGGATTGATATCTGAATGGTTGCCAAGCACTGCAGATAATCCTGAAATACAAAGAAGATAACAAGTTAAATTAAAGTTTTGATTTAACTTGGCTCGTTTCCACATACGAGTTATCATGATAATCAACTTATCTGCTAGGTACATTTTAATTTGATTTTGTGGTGAAAACTAGCCAAATTAAATCAAAACTTTAATTTAACTTGTTATCTACTTTGTATTTCAGGATTATCTGCAGTGCTTGGTAACCATTTAGATATCAATCCTTTTGTCTGCGAAGTCTTTTAGTTAACATATTATATTTTTTTGTATTGTATTTGCTTGGCTAACATTTTTTACATTTAAAATGTTTTTGGTGGGATATCATTACTTTTTGTTAAGAAATAAGTTACCTTACTATCTATCTACTATTTTGATCAAACAAATCAATGAATTTGGCAAAAGAAACAAACCTACAAACAACCCAATCTAAAAACAATCAGCAAGAAAAAAGCAAAATTTACAACACCGTTACCAGCTGTAACTCATACGACGACGAAGCATAAAACTCAACCTTATAGGCGGGATTTCGCTAGACAACCGAACAGCATGGGATAGCTCGCCTGTATGAGCGCGGCTAGCGCTCGCTTTGGTACGTTCGCAGATCCCGTCATGCCCCGCCCCTGCCCCTCACCCCGCGCGTCTTGCCCTGTGATCTCCTGTGGCCCCACGCTTGTAGCGACGGACGTGGTAGCGACTAAGTTTAAGTTAGTTTATGTTATTTCATGTATGTAATTATCATTTTTACAATCATAAATAGTATTATGTTATTAAATATGATTATGAGCGCTGACATAACACAAAATCAAATCATTTTATTTAATTTCCGTAGGTTTAATGATTAGTAGGTATCTATGTATTATGAAAACGCTATCCGATGTTGTGTCATACTGTATGACTCATACAGTGGTCACCGTTCTGCTGACATGAGATAGGTACTAGGTATTATGACCCCTATTAATTAGTACGACCGGAATCGAATCTGAGTTTTTATATATTGAAGAAATGTATTGCTATTGTTCGCAACCAACCGGGCTGTGCTAGTACAGTTAGTACCTATACTCATAGTTTGAGTTTTGTAATTGCAAATAACTTTAGCGTCGAAGTTTAATGAATGATCAAGTAAGTATGCATAGCATACCTAAACCTATTCAGAACGGAGTTTTATATTACTCGTAGCGTCAACAACATTTCATTATGGGATTTATTATGATTTCTATACAAAATGTTCTTGTGAGGGAAATAATGAAAAATCTTAAAAGTTCTCCGTTTTCAGATTTTTTCCTTTGTTAATATTTGAATTTCAACTTCCTGGGATATCTGGAAGTGGGTTAGCTTTTTGATCTATATGTCAGTGAGTCACTAAAAAAATCGCGATTTTTGGACGTTTATATCTTAATAACCCTTTGTTATGTATTTATGGAAATTGGGCTACTAGTTTGTATCCTTGATATCAACAAATGAGCCAAATTTGGTTGGTTTATGTTGATTAGATTTTGAGTTATGATGGTGTAAAAAGTCGCTCCAAATGGTTCGTGTAATATACACATACGGTGCGCGCTCGCCGCCTTGGCTTGGCTTGACGCACTGCCGTGCGTCTTGATAGCTACTGGCATCGAATGAGCAGCTATTCTCAGAAATTAAATGACGAAAACACCGACTACGACAACTGAGCGCATATGGACGTACTTCCAATCGTTTATATGCATTTAATGAAAACAAGTTATTGCAAAACTGCAACTAGACACTTATACTTGATACTTCTTAAACACGGCCACACATTAAAGCGAAAGTTTTATTTAGAATAATAATTGATGTAGAATCAAAATAACATTAGGCCTGGTATCTTTTGCCGCAGTCAAAGGAAATAGAATTCACTTTTCTCTTCTCAGTCATAACACTCTTGACAGAGTGGTCGTGGTCGTCATTTTGGTTGGGTGACCCGCCGCACAATTCGTCGCCATTCCTCTCTGAGGGCTGTTTTTTTGGTGCATTGGTACAGGGGGTCATCCAGCGCTGCTTTGATTTGGTCCATCCATCTCATTGGTGATCGACCACGCATTCGGGTGCCCTCTACTCTGCCCTGTACCACCAGTCGCTCGATTGACATGCGCCCGCGTCGAGATATATGTCCGAAGAAGGTTAGGATACGCGCTTGGACTATAGATGATAGGCGCTGTTTGACACCTAGTTCTTGGAGGATTGAGTCATTGGTACGGAACTCTGTCCACGATATCCCAAGCATTTTCCTCCAGCACCACATCTCAAGAGCATCAATCCTCTTCTTCTCGCTTTCCCGAAGCGTCCATGTCTCTGCAGCATAAAGGAATATGGGGAACACAAGCGCTCTGACTAGCCGGGTCTTTGTGGCTTTGGTGATGTTGCGGTTCTTCCATATTTTCCTAAGTCTGTCCATAGAAGACCTTGCAATAGCCATTCGTCGCTTTATTTCGTCCACGCATCCGCCATTGTTGGATATCAGCGCTCCCAGATAGACGTATGATTGTACAACGTCACAATTTGCAATTTTCGTGACTTCAGGCATGTTGTTGTTGGCACGATCCACAATCATCATCTTAGTCTTACTGCGATTTATCTTAAGGCCAAATTCCAAACTGACACTTTCCATCTTATGCAGCAGGTCTTCCATATCTCGCATACTGCTTGCGAATAGGGTGGTGTCATCTGCGTAGCGCAGGTTCGAGATTCTCAGGCCATCGATTGCGATACCGTCCATCCAGTCTTCGAGGGAAATTCTCATTATCAGCTCTGTGTAGATGTTGAACAGAAGCGGAGAAATAATGCATCCTTGACGGACTCCCGCACTAGGGTGGAAGTGGTCTGAAAGCATCTCGTCTGCTCTCACTGACGCAGTCCCATTGTCGTAGAGGCGTCTCAAAAGGTGCACAAGGTGTGTTGGTGTGCCCATCTCTAGCAGAGTTTTCCAAAGTTTCGGCCATTTCACTGAGTCAAATGCCTTTGAAAAATCAACAAAGCAAATATAAGTGGGCTTGTTAAATTCTCTGGCTTTCTCGATGATCTGGCGCACAGTCAGGATTTGCTCCCGGGTTCCTTTTCCTTTTACGAAGCCGGCTTGTTCGGGTGCAATCTCTTTGGATAAAAAGGTCTTGAGGCGCTCGTTGAGAATGTGCAGTAAAATCTTGCTCGCGTGTGATATAAGGGCAATGAGGCGGTAGTTACTGCACGTTTTCGTGGAACCTTTCTTATGTAGAGGGATAAATACAGTGTGAGCCCATTCTTGCGGCCATGTCTCTGTCTGCCATATTTTGTTGCATAGGATTTTAAAGATCTGGACACCATATTCACCTGACGCTTTGATAGTTTCTATCGGGATAGCATCTCTGCCGGTGGCTTTTCCATTCTTCAGGTGTTTGATCGCAGCTCTCACTTCACTTTTGAGGATGTCTGGTTCGATCTCTTCATCCCTAGGTTCGGTGGATGTGAAACATTGTGAGTCTGTATCCTGAAATAGTGACTGGCAGTATTCTTTCCAGGTTTCGGCTATGTCTTTTATTTCAGTGATCGTCTCACCAAGAGCGTTTTTGATGGCCCATGTCTTTGAAGTTAGGGTCTTAGTAATGAAACGTATCTTCTGATAGAGATCTCTGGATATTTATCTGCGTGTGCTTCGACTTCTGAGCATACATTCTGAAGTTGGGCGTTTCGGTCTTGCCTGCATGCTTTTTGAATCTGTGCAGATAT
The DNA here is from genome assembly GCA_963576735.1 of Bedellia somnulentella. Taxonomy (NCBI): domain Eukaryota; kingdom Metazoa; phylum Arthropoda; class Insecta; order Lepidoptera; family Bedelliidae; genus Bedellia; species Bedellia somnulentella. Next base: position 21,195,460 of record OY755171.1, on the reverse strand, counting down.
GGCGTTCAGAGATTTAACGTCAGCTCCTGACGCTTTCATTCTTCTCTTTTCTTCTACAAGTTCCATAGTAATGTCGCTCATCCAGTGTTGTCGTTTCCGTGTTTGTTCAGATGGTTTGGACTCCTTGACAGCGTTCTCTATTATGGTTTTCGCTCGGTCCCACAGCTGATCAGGGGACTCAGAATCTGGGTTTGCATTTGTCCATTGGGTCCAATTGTGTTCAATTGCCTTTAAAAACTTAAAGCTATCTTTCACCTCAATCCTTTTTTGCTTTTCAAGTTTTCTAGCTGCCCTTAGCTTGAGCTGAACTTTGGAAATCAAAAGTTGGTGATCCGATCCACAATCGGCACCAGTTAACGTGTGACTATTTCGAATCGATGTCTTCCACCGTGACCTAATCAGAATATAGTCGATTTGGTTGCGATATTTGCCATCTGGTGATGTCCATGTATAAAGTCTCCGTGGCTGGTGTTGGAAAAAGCTGTTGGATACTACCAGATTATTGTTGGCTGCAAATTGTATCAGACGTTCACCTCTTTCATTTAGTTCACCCAATCCAAATTTACCCACACTGTCACTTAGTTGACTGGAGTCTGCCCCAATCTTCGCATTGAAGTCACCTAAGATTATCAGAACTTCCCTACTGGATATTTTAGAAATAGTGGTATCCAGTTCAGTGTAGAATTGTTCCAGGACTTCATCGCTTGCCTTACTTGTTGGAGCATATACCTGTATGATGTTGAGGTTTACAGGCGTCGCCTTGAGTTTTATACTCAGCACTCGACCGCTAACTGGCTCATACCCCAACACATAGTTCCTTAGATGTTTGGGAATCAGGAAAGCAACTCCGTTGTGGCTGTCTTTGTCGTTGCCAGAGAAGTAAATGGCGTGGGTCTCAGTGAGTAGATGACCGTTACCTTTCCAGTGAGTTTCACTAAGGCCACAGATACTCACGTCGCATCTAGTTAACTCCTTCTCAATTATTGGAAGTTTCTCTGGCTTCAATAATCCACGCACGTTCCACGTGCCTATCTTGTGCATTTGTCGCATCATGAGGGAGTCTCCAGTAGTATATTTTCCATGCGTTGCCTGGTCTCCTACATCCGCATGGCCGGTAGCACATTTCCCACCGTCTGCCCCGGACGCAGCGCGGCGCCGGTTGCTAAGCGGATCACATGGCCGACTTAATTCATTCAGTTGTACTTCCATGACGACTTTCTTGGGATAGTAGTGCAGTGGTTTCCCCTTCCGTGTAGTGCCGGCTTAGAATGTCGCTACCCCTTTCTACCCACGGGTGTCGTAAGAGGCGACTAAGGGTATTGGGGCTTTTTATTGGATTTTTGGGCGATGCGGTTGGAAACCCATCACCAAAAACCTTTATTCTTACCATCTTTTCCCCACTCAACTTCCAAAAGTGGCTGAGGAATTTATAATTCCTTAGCTCTGGTTACCCCTTCTAGGGAAATATAGCCGTGAGTATATGTATGTATGTATGTATGGTTTCCCCTTGCCTTCTACACCAGACTTTTAGGAGTTATTAGCTCCAAGGCCACTGAAGCCTCTTCCTCCCAGTTGCCTGGTTGGGTGAATGGTTATCCCGTCATTAGCTCGGACGCCAGAGCCTCGTTAGTTGTCTAGCAGGGAGCACCACGGCGGCCACTGGATGGTAGACACCGCCGCCGGCTATTCATACGAACCACCGACGCGTGCAGGAGAGGTTGACTTTTGGGCCGGATTAGATATTGTCTCTCTCTCTCCCCTTACCCCCCTCACATTATAGAATTCACAGACGCACTCATTTTCATAATTTTAGTTTAAATACCTTTTATAAAGTTAAATGATATAACCAGAGACCGAGTTAAAATTTAGCAGCTTATTCTAATTCCATTTAAAACTTTAGTAGCAGAATAGCAGCTTCATTGCTAATTAACTTAAGTTCTCAAAGTTTTTGGACATGCAGTAGTTTAATCAACATAATGCTACTATCGCTTCTATTCTTTAAACCCAAAAGGGACAGAATTTAATATTTCAGTATTAATAATAATACGACGTGATAGCTCAATGGGTAGAACACCGGTTATCGTGCAAACGACTAGTGTTCAAATCCCGGGGTGGGGCCTACACCAATTTGTAAAAATTTACGTTCACAAAATGATAGTTTTTAAATTAATTTTGAAAAATAAACTTTTTGACTTTTTTTCTTTTTTGACCTTATTCACGGCAGCCAACGGGTTATCTGGGCGAAATTGACTTTACCACACACCGACTTAGAATATTGTATAGTTGTGAAAATGCGCAGGTAGATACTTGTTTAAAAATATCTAAAAAGTACTTCTGAATTTAAACTTGGTATTATGTAATTAACCTGATAATACCTCCATGTGGTTTTCAGCATATCAAAACCTAATTATGTAAAACATTCCTTGTCAAAGTAATTCTAAATATTCGCGTCTAGTTTGTTTTAAACAAAACGTCTAAGTGGCGATCGATAGTCTCTACAATGGGAATAATGGGCGTGCGTATAAGCAAGTAAGTAAGTAAAACGTATAATGTAATAAAATAGTGCCATCGTTTCATCACAAAGTACCAGACATGGAAATACCGAACTGTAAAATAATGCGATATGTGACACGAGAGATCCAGCGAGCCTTAACAAACCGTGGCGAGCACTCGACGGGATTCAGAAACGCAATTGGGGCACCGCATCCTATTTAAGTCCATTAGTTTATCCATTTCACTAGTTTTAAGTCCGAGTATGTTGACTTGTAAACAAAAATGTTTAGTTGAGTTATATTCGTAATATTTATAACTCTTAATAGTCTAATCTCTACACAATATATTCTCAGGTCGCAGCCATCGCGTGTAATAATTAGAGGTAGCCAAAGGATTCAATGACTTACTTATAATTGACTCAAACAAACCATTACAGAAACCAAAAAAAAATAACTTTGTGAAGCCAGGCTTTTGATATTCGTATTTTTGGTCAATTATTACTTGCGCGGTTCTTTTCTTGTATCTGCGTACAACATTTAGTTTCCTTTATCTAAAAGAGACAGTCACTTTACCTATTATTTTGAGAGAAATTTTAAATTCGGCTTTAAATCCTTCCTTAAAGTTCCTTAGCCACTTTTGGAAGTAGTGTGAATAGAAATTTGGAAAATAAATTAATTTCCTTTATTTCCCCTTAAAGACAAAGCTGCATCTTACAAAACCCAGGAATAGAAATGGGTGATATTCTAAGCCAACGCTGACTAGCCTAATATGGTACCGGCAGTTGAGTAGTTCCGGCTAAAAAAAAATACTTTTAAGATATTATAATTTGCCATACAGAGGACTTTTTCGGCGCAACATAAAAAATTGGCTTAGGATCCTATAGAAAATAAAATTCCATTTGTATTTGCAAGCAATTCCATTTGCTTGAAATCTCGTTGTGGAAACTCCGCCACTTGCTAACTTATTCACAAACCCACTCAACGTTATTTAGTTTTCTTTTTTCAAAAACAAAAATGACACTTAGATTATATAAGTATTCGTTTGGAGATTGGTTTTTTTTATCTGCTCTGCTCCTGCATAAGGTTAACACAATTGAATGTGGTTCATTTACTATTATAGTTGCATGTAACTTTACGAGCTAAGACGGATTTTTTTATGAAGACAAAACATAATAAAAATAATACCAGAAAGGTAATTTAAACTTATCCTTCATAAATTTACTTGACTTACGTTATAAATTGAAGAGGTAGAGGTAAACTTTTGACAGTTGACTAGGGAAAAGAAATAGGCCTTATTATAAAAAGCCTCTTCACTAAAATGTGACTCAACAAACTTAAGTATCTCATTTTTATATCGGCCTTGTATATTGTACATTTTATTAGGCTCATTTAGTAGAAGCACGTTTCCGATACATACGTGATGGGGACGTCTTTTGTTTTATCTTTATTTGTAAAATAAATACTGGTACGGTCACTGGTAGTGGTGTATAATAGACATTTTAACAAGACTCTGTACCAATGTACAAAGCCAAATCAAATCAGCATATCATAGTCCCATAAAATTTGTCTCGAAAAAGATTTGATTATAATGATATGACCTGATCATAGTTATTGCTTATAAAATATTTAAGAGAAGTAGACCAGTTCAAAATCTTATCGATATATCGTGTCACTTAAAGAATATTTGAAAAAGGTAGCCGCCGCTATTCCGCTAAATTTGATACTGGCAGCCAAAGATGAACGGTCAGGGCGTTTGTAGAAAGGTTATAAAATAAAAAGGTGCTCATTTATAACAGTTAAACGTATCAAGTACATGCTTTAAAACACCACCTTGTTATTGTATGACGAGGGACAGTATTCATGGTACGACTAGCTATAGGATTGTAACGAACGTGGAGGCAATTAAATTACTTAATTTCACAATAATGAATGTTATTACAGTGACCAACTTCATTTCGAGTTTCATAATTTAAGTACTTTCGAGGTTACAATTTTGTATGAATTTAATATAACTTTTGATGTTGTCCTCAATCCAATTATTCATATAGGTACTTGAGACTCGAGAGTTTGGCATTTGAAACTTATTTTTTGGTTGATAATTTTCTGATATCACAGTTAGTCGTCTTTAGGAGGAGAAGCGTTTTGTTTTATAAGAATATGAATGAATTTGTAGCATATTCTTAAAAGTTTGTGATTCGAGACAAATTCAACTAAACTAACTTATAGCACATTAAAAAAACGTAACACTATATAAAATGTATCATAGATAATCAGTTGAGTAGTAGTATATATTTAGGCCTAGTCTGCTAACACGCACGAAGCTGCAATGAATGAATTAAGACACGTGTTGCTTGGTTGAATATAGGTTTATTACTACTTAAGACTTAGGACTAATGTTGCCACCCTTATCTTAAGACGATTCTTTCGTGCTGTATCTAGTATAAATATTACCTGTATCATAACTTATCTTATCTTCTAACAAGCATTACAGATAAATGCTTGTTAGAAGATAAGATAAGTTATATGATAGATACGCACGTTTTACCTTAATATATAAGCTGTAACCTTTTATACAATAAATCAGACTATAACCATCTTTCGAGTCTCATTATTTGTTCCTGCCAAGACACAATGGCAAATTGGTGACCCCGAGAAAAGAATATACGCAACATGGCGCAGTCACCGTGCAAAACAAATGGAAGTCAACAAGAAACATTAGAAATAGCAGCTGGCACCTCAGTTTTATCCCGAATTCCGGAATTTTGGAAGGATCAACCGCGATTATGGTTCACGCAATTGGAAGCTACATTAGCACCACAAAAACAAGGAGACGATTACAAATACAATATGGTAATAGCCAAGCTGTCCAAAGAAGAAATACTACAGGTCAATGACCTAATTTCACACCGCCCTACGAAGGACCATTCCCAGTGATAAGAAAAATGGATAAGACATACGTTATTAAAATAAAAGATAAGGAGACAACAATATCTATAGACAGATTAAAACCTGCATTTTTCATCAATAACGATTCAAACAACGTGCCAAGCACGACGAATAATTACAACCAAAATAGCACGTACATCACACAATCAGGGCGTAAGGTAAAAAAAACCGTAAGATATTGTAATCTGCTGACAACAAGAAGAAACAACCAGCATAGTTGCAACGGATAAATGTATTCAGCAATCCACACTAAGGTCAAGAGGGAAGCACTGACCTAATACACAACAGGCGTCAGCAAATCACCATAACAACAAACGTCAGCACATACATTCTTCGCGCCACAACAACATCAGCAAAAATCATATTACTTAAGAATGTCAAGTTCAATTCGTCATCGTAATATTGTACCATAACTATATTATTATAATATTATTTTCTTTCATTTTTTTTAAAGGGGGGTGTATTGTTGCCACCCTTATCTTAAGACGATTCTTTCGTGCTGTATCTAGTATAAATATTATCTGTATCATTCATTACAGATAAATGCTTGTTAGAAGATAAGATAAGTTATATGATAGATACGCACGTTTTACCTTAATATATAAGCTGTAACCTTTTATACAATAAATCAGACTATAACCATCTTTCGAGTCTCATTATTTGTTCCTGCCAAGACACAATGGCAAAACTAACATACAAGATATAATGGCAAGAGGGGGACGAGATGCACTCACACTACACTACACCTTCCCCCTTTGCAAACAAAAAAATATTTATTCTTAACATATTTTTTAAACAAATTATTATTTATTAATCATATCATTAAACTACTATATCAATAAGAATGGAATATCGAATAAAAATTAAAGTTAATTTTATATTTTTTTAGAACTTATTTATCTATGTAATAAAACTTAACTATTATACTTAATTAAATCTATTATTAAAATCCGGGATAAATCGAACGAATCGTAGGCCAAACAATTTGCCGCGTAATCACAATCAAATATTTTTTTTAAAGACATGTCATAGTACTGTTACTACATATATATTTTTTATACATTTCACCTTCAGAATAGTCATAACTTCATTATATTCCGTTTATTTTTTATAGTATTCTCTCTTATATTTCTATAATATATTATTAAATAGCTGTGGACAACCATGCTTCCTTCTCAAGTCATATTTTTTATTTATATTTCATTTCTTATCAAGATACATACAATTGAATCGGCCGCCCTTTTTCACATTTATTATTCATTTATTTAACTTTATCTCAAGGCACATATATGTTTTATTATATTACATGCGCATTTATATACTTATTCTACAGTCTCTCTCTTTTATCACTATTTTGGTGTCCAATTTTCTTCACGAAGGGTTTTCAACCGCGTCATGATCAGATAAAAAGGATTCAGAGATCTGCTTTGAACCTTGGTGTACCTTGTATGACTTTATATACTACTTTCAAAAACCTCCTGTTATTCTTACATTCCATATTTAGTTATCAATTGGTAAATAATCGAAATAACATTTGAGTGATCAAGTCAAATGAACATAAAAAACTTATCAATTGAAACTATCATACTACATACTGCATTTCATAAACTTTCAAATCCATCATACTAACTTTAGCTACATTCCATTACCTTTTTAAATCATAACAATCACATCACCTTACCAGCTCAATCATACCACACACAGCGATGACTTCATAGAATTCTTCACGCCATATAAGTATGTATGCAACACTATCTCTTCCATCGCCGTACCAAAACATACGCAAATATCAGCCTAGCAACAGCCATCTGAGAAAACCTCCTTTTACCTAAATTCTTTATTTCTTCCTTCGATATTCCTCACTTTTATGTTTTTCAATATTAAATTCATTTGACTTTACTAACAGATTTCCTTTACATTTCCACCATGCTTATTTAATATTTTCTCTTACAATATATATCCACTTCTTTTCTTTGACCGTATCAACATTATTTTGAAAAACAAAATTACTTTATCTCAAATACTACATAGCTTAGACAGGCTAACAACATATTCAATGCAAACATAATATTAACTAACACATTTTTTTATGTAACATAGTTCACATCGTATATCTTACTATGTTATTCTCGCAAAGTATACTATCTTTCCATCTTTAATTTAAAATGATTCGTAAGCGCACTAAGAATAGCAAAATTATATTATATTGTTATACAGTTTCTAATTACTAAAGATTTTAACTGAATTAATAAAAAATCCCTAAATAATTAAATTACTTCTACTTCTATTTTAATTATTAAGAATGATATACTAATTTAAAAATAAACTACCGATAAAACTAAACCTTAATGCGATTTCACTTTTTCTCACACACGGGCACCATTAATAGAGTCTTATAATTCAGCCATTTCAAGATTTTCTTGCCAATGAAAGACATCCATGTGAGGGTCACTTCATCTGAGGTAAGTCGGCTGCAGTCCATACTGGTATGTTTGGGATATTTTTGTGGGATTATCCTTTTCATTATAATGATGTTTAGTCTTGGAAATAACTTTTCTTCAGTTAGAGTCTCTTCACCTTAAACGGATATTGTTGGTGTGGTATCATATTATAACTGTGGGACCACGTCACTATGTACATATTTACTCATAAATAAAAGATGTTATTAAAGGAAAGAAAAATTTCGACACTGGCGGGGTTCGAACCCGCGACCTTCGGGTATACGCCCCCGTCGCTCTGCCAACTGAGCTACAGTGTCAGTTGGCATCCAGCGCGAAATTTCTCTATCCTTTGTTTCTTTTTTACACGTTCAAGTAGTGTTTGCGTTTCCTACCTCCGAATTTTAACTAATTCGGACGGCCACTTGTCTACCTTTTCAGATAGAATGCAAATGTTGGAAACGCCTAACTATCACATAATTTAATGTTTTTGACATGAATTCCTCATGTGGGGATTATTACTCATAAATAAAAGATGTTATTAAAGGAAAGAAAAATTTTCGACACTGGCGGGGTTCGAACCCGCGACCTTCGGGTATACGCCCCCGTCGCTCTGCCAACTGAGCTACAGTGTCAGTTGGCATCCAGCGCGAAATTTCTCTATCCTTTGTTTCTTTTTTACACGTTCAAGTAGTGTTTGCGTTTCCTACCTCCGAATTTCAACTAATTCGGACGGCCACTTGTCTACCTTTTCAGATAGAATGCAAATGTTGGAAACGCCTAACTATCACATAATTTAATGTTTTTGACATGAATTCCTCATGTGGGGATTATTACTCATAAATAAAAGATGTTATTAAAGGAAAGAAAAATTTCGACACTGGCGGGGTTCGAACCCGCGACCTTCGGGTATACGCCCCCGTCGCTCTGCCAACTGAGCTACAGTGTCAGTTGGCATCCAGCGCGAAATTTCTCTATCCTTTGTTTCTTTTTTACACGTTCAAGTAGTGTTTGCGTTTCCTACCTCCGAATTTTAACTAATTCGGACGGCTACTTGTCTACCTTTTCAGATAGAATGCAAATGTTGGAAACGCCTAACTATCACATAATTTAATGTTTTTGACATGAATTCCTCATGTGGGGATTATTACTCATAAATAAAAGATGTTATTAAAGGAAAGAAAAATTTCGACACTGGCGGGGTTCGAACCCGCGACCTTCGGGTATACGCCCCCGTCGCTCTGCCAACTGAGCTACAGTGTCAGTTGGCATCCAGCGCGAAATTTCTCTATCCTTTGTTTCTTTTTTACACGTTCAAGTAGTGTTTGCGTTTCCTACCTCCGAATTTTAACTAATTCGGACGGCCACTTGTCTACCTTTTCAGATAGAATGCAAATGTTGGAAACGCCTAACTATCACATAATTTAATGTTTTTGACATGAATTCCTCATGTGGGGATTATTACTCATAAATAAAAGATGTTATTAAAGGAAAGAAAAATTTCGACACTGGCGGGGTTCGAACCCGCGACCTTCGGGTATACGCCCCCGTCGCTCTGCCAACTGAGCTACAGTGTCAGTTGGCATCCAGCGCGAAATTTCTCTATCCTTTGTTTCTTTTTTACACGTTCAAGTAGTGTTTGCGTTTCCTACCTCCGAATTTTAACTAATTCGGACGGCCACTTGTCTACCTTTTCAGATAGAATGCAAATGTTGGAAACGCCTAACTATCACATAATTTAATGTTTTTGACATGAATTCCTCATGTGGGGATTATTACTCATAAATAAAAGATGTTATTAAAGGAAAGAAAAATTTCGACACAGGCGGGGTTCGAACCCGCGACCTTCGGGTATACGCCCCCGTCGCTCTGCCAACTGAGCTACAGTGTCAGTTGGCATCCAGCGCGAAATTTCTCTATCCTTTGTTTCTTTTTTACACGTTCAAGTAGTGTTTGCGTTTCCTACCTCCGAATTTTAACTAATTCGGACGGCCACTTGTCTACCTTTTCAGATAGAATGCAAATGTTGGAAACGCCTAACTATCACATAATTTAATGTTTTTGACATGAATTCCTCATGTGGGGATTATTACTCATAAATAAAAGATGTTATTAAAGGAAAGAAAAATTTCGACACAGGCGGGGTTCGAACCCGCGACCTTCGGGTATACGCCCCCGTCGCTCTGCCAACTGAGCTACAGTGTCAGTTGGCATCCAGCGCGAAATTTCTCTATCCTTTGTTTCTTTTTTACACGTTCAAGTAGTGTTTGCGTTTCCTACCTCCGAATTTTAACTAATTCGGACGGCCACTTGTCTACCTTTTCAGATAGAATGCAAATGTTGGAAACGCCTAACTATCACATAATTTAATGTTTTTGACATGAATTCCTCATGTGGGGATTATTACTCATAAATAAAAGATGTTATTAAAGGAAAGAAAAATTTTCGACACTGGCGGGGTTCGAACCCGCGACCTTCGGGTATACGCCCCCGTCGCTCTGCCAACTGAGCTACAGTGTCAGTTGGCATCCAGCGCGAAATTTCTCTATCCTTTGTTTCTTTTTTACACGTTCAAGTAGTGTTTGCGTTTCCTACCTCCGAATTTCAACTAATTCGGACGGCCACTTGTCTACCTTTTCAGATAGAATGCAAATGTTGGAAACGCCTAACTATCACATAATTTAATGTTTTTGACATGAATTCCTCATGTGGGGATTATTACTCATAAATAAAAGATGTTATTAAAGGAAAGAAAAATTTCGACACTGGCGGGGTTCGAACCCGCGACCTTCGGGTATACGCCCCCGTCACTCTGCCAACTGAGCTACAGTGTCAGTTGGCATCCAGCGCGAAATTTCTCTATCCTTTGTTTCTTTTTTACACGTTCAAGTAGTGTTTGCGTTTCCTACCTCCGAATTTTAACTAATTCGGACGGCTACTTGTCTACCTTTTCAGATAGAATGCAAATGTTGGAAACGCCTAACTATCACATAATTTAATGTTTTTGACATGAATTCCTCATGTGGGGATTATTACTCATAAATAAAAGATGTTATTAAAGGAAAGAAAAATTTCGACACTGGCGGGGTTCGAACCCGCGACCTTCGGGTATACGCCCCCGTCGCTCTGCCAACTGAGCTACAGTGTCAGTTGGCATCCAGCGCGAAATTTCTCTATCCTTTGTTTCTTTTTTACACGTTCAAGTAGTGTTTGCGTTTCCTACCTCCGAATTTTAACTAATTCGGACGGCCACTTGTCTACCTTTTCAGATAGAATGCAAATGTTGGAAACGCCTAACTATCACATAATTTAATGTTTTTGACATGAATTCCTCATGTGGGGATTATTACTCATAAATAAAAGATGTTATTAAAGGAAAGAAAAATTTCGACACTGGCGGGGTTCGAACCCGCGACCTTCGGGTATACGCCCCCGTCGCTCTGCCAACTGAGCTACAGTGTCAGTTGGCATCCAGCGCGAAATTTCTCTATCCTTTGTTTCTTTTTTACACGTTCAAGTAGTGTTTGCGTTTCCTACCTCCGAATTTTAACTAATTCGGACGGCCACTTGTCTACCTTTTCAGATAGAATGCAAATGTTGGAAACGCCTAACTATCACATAATTTAATGTTTTTGACATGAATTCCTCATGTGGGGATTATTACTCATAAATAAAAGATGTTATTAAAGGAAAGAAAAATTTCGACACAGGCGGGGTTCAAACCCGCGACCTTCGGGTATACGCCCCCGTCGCTCTGCCAACTGAGCTACAGTGTCAGTTGGCATCCAGCGCGAAATTTCTCTATCCTTTGTTTCTTTTTTACACGTTCAAGTAGTGTTTGCGTTTCCTACCTCCGAATTTTAACTAATTCGGACGGCCACTTGTCTACCTTTTCAGATAGAATGCAAATGTTGGAAACGCCTAACTATCACATAATTTAATGTTTTTGACATGAATTCCTCATGTGGGGATTATTACTCATAAATAAAAGATGTTATTAAAGGAAAGAAAAATTTCGACACTGGCGGGGTTCGAACCCGCGACCTTCGGGTATACGCCCCCGTCGCTCTGCCAACTGAGCTACAGTGTCAGTTGGCATCCAGCGCGAAATTTCTCTATCCTTTGTTTCTTTTTTACACGTTCAAGTAGTGTTTGCGTTTCCTACCTCCGAATTTTAACTAATTCGGACGGCCACTTGTCTACCTTTTCAGATAGAATGCAAATGTTGGAAACGCCTAACTATCACATAATTTAATGTTTTTGACATGAATTCCTCATGTGGGGATTATTACTCATAAATAAAAGATGTTATTAAAGGAAAGAAAAATTTCGACACTGGCGGGGTTCGAACCCGCGACCTTCGGGTATACGCCCCCGTCGCTCTGCCAACTGAGCTACAGTGTCAGTTGGCATCCAGCGCGAAATTTCTCTATCCTTTGTTTCTTTTTTACACGTTCAAGTAGTGTTTGCGTTTCCTACCTCCGAATTTTAACTAATTCGGACGGCCACTTGTCTACCTTTTCAGATAGAATGCAAATGTTGGAAACGCCTAACTATCACATAATTTAATGTTTTTGACATGAATTCCTCATGTGGGGATTATTACTCATAAATAAAAGATGTTATTAAAGGAAAGAAAAATTTCGACACTGGCGGGGTTCGAACCCGCGACCTTCGGGTATACGCCCCCGTCGCTCTGCCAACTGAGCTACAGTGTCAGTTGGCATCCAGCGCGAAATTTCTCTATCCTTTGTTTCTTTTTTACACGTTCAAGTAGTGTTTGCGTTTCCTACCTCCGAATTTTAACTAATTCGGACGGCTACTTGTCTACCTTTTCAGATAGAATGCAAATGTTGGAAACGCCTAACTATCACATAATTTAATGTTTTTGACATGAATTCCTCATGTGGGGATTATTACTCATAAATAAAAGATGTTATTAAAGGAAAGAAAAATTTCGACACTGGCGGGGTTCGAACCCGCGACCTTCGGGTATACGCCCCCGTCGCTCTGCCAACTGAGCTACAGTGTCAGTTGGCATCCAGCGCGAAATTTCTCTATCCTTTGTTTCTTTTTTACACGTTCAAGTAGTGTTTGCGTTTCCTACCTCCGAATTTTAACTAATTCGGACGGCCACTTGTCTACCTTTTCAGATAGAATGCAAATGTTGGAAACGCCTAACTATCACATAATTTAATGTTTTTGACATGAATTCCTCATGTGGGGATTATTACTCATAAATAAAAGATGTTATTAAAGGAAAGAAAAATTTCGACACTGGCGGGGTTCGAACCCGCGACCTTCGGGTATACGCCCCCGTCGCTCTGCCAACTGAGCTACAGTGTCAGTTGGCATCCAGCGCGAAATTTCTCTATCCTTTGTTTCTTTTTTACACGTTCAAGTAGTGTTTGCGTTTCCTACCTCCGAATTTTAACTAATTCGGACGGCCACTTGTCTACCTTTTCAGATAGAATGCAAATGTTGGAAACGCCTAACTATCACATAATTTAATGTTTTTGACATGAATTCCTCATGTGGGGATTATTACTCATAAATAAAAGATGTTATTAAAGGAAAGAAAAATTTCGACACTGGCGGGGTTCGAACCCGCGACCTTCGGGTATACGCCCCCGTCGCTCTGCCAACTGAGCTACAGTGTCAGTTGGCATCCAGCGCGAAATTTCTCTATCCTTTGTTTCTTTTTTACACGTTCAAGTAGTGTTTGCGTTTCCTACCTCCGAATTTTAACTAATTCGGACGGCCACTTGTCTACCTTTTCAGATAGAATGCAAATGTTGGAAACGCCTAACTATCACATAATTTAATGTTTTTGACATGAATTCCTCATGTGGGGATTATTACTCATAAATAAAAGATGTTATTAAAGGAAAGAAAAATTTCGACACTGGCGGGGTTCGAACCCGCGACCTTCGGGTATACGCCCCCGTCGCTCTGCCAACTGAGCTACAGTGTCAGTTGGCATCCAGCGCGAAATTTCTCTATCCTTTGTTTCTTTTTTACACGTTCAAGTAGTGTTTGCGTTTCCTACCTCCGAATTTTAACTAATTCGGACGGCCACTTGTCTACCTTTTCAGATAGAATGCAAATGTTGGAAACGCCTAACTATCACATAATTTAATGTTTTTGACATGAATTCCTCATGTGGGGATTATTACTCATAAATAAAAGATGTTATTAAAGGAAAGAAAAATTTCGACACAGGCGGGGTTCGAACCCGCGACCTTCGGGTATACGCCCCCGTCGCTCTGCCAACTGAGCTACAGTGTCAGTTGGCATCCAGCGCGAAATTTCTCTATCCTTTGTTTCTTTTTTACACGTTCAAGTAGTGTTTGCGTTTCCTACCTCCGAATTTTAACTAATTCGGACGGCCACTTGTCTACCTTTTCAGATAGAATGCAAATGTTGGAAACGCCTAACTATCACATAATTTAATGTTTTTGACATGAATTCCTCATGTGGGGATTATTACTCATAAATAAAAGATGTTATTAAAGGAAAGAAAAATTTCGACACAGGCGGGGTTCGAACCCGCGACCTTCGGGTATACGCCCCCGTCGCTCTGCCAACTGAGCTACAGTGTCAGTTGGCATCCAGCGCGAAATTTCTCTATCCTTTGTTTCTTTTTTACACGTTCAAGTAGTGTTTGCGTTTCCTACCTCCGAATTTTAACTAATTCGGACGGCCACTTGTCTACCTTTTCAGATAGAATGCAAATGTTGGAAACGCCTAACTATCACATAATTTAATGTTTTTGACATGAATTCCTCATGTGGGGATTATTACTCATAAATAAAAGATGTTATTAAAGGAAAGAAAAATTTCGACACTGGCGGGGTTCGAACCCGCGACCTTCGGGTATACGCCCCCGTCGCTCTGCCAACTGAGCTACAGTGTCAGTTGGCATCCAGCGCGAAATTTCTCTATCCTTTGTTTCTTTTTTACACGTTCAAGTAGTGTTTGCGTTTCCTACCTCCGAATTTTAACTAATTAATTTAAATTTTTCTTTCCTTTAATAACATCTTTTATTTATGAGTAATAATCCCCACATGAGGAATTCATGTCAAAAACATTAAATTATATGTACATATTTGTCGAAATATTATAATTAGCACTTATAGTATTTTCGTTACACTTGTTATTTTCACAGTTATTATACTTCACTTCAACATTTAATAATAAAAAAATTGTCTGTATTCGTGCGCAGCGCAGCCGCGTGGCCGCACTGGCAGGGTCGCCATGCAATGATGGAATTGATAGACGTGTGAGTTGGTTGAATATAGGTTTATTACTACTTAAGACTTAGGACTAACATACAAGATATAATGGCAAGAGGGGGACGAGATGCACTCACACTACACTACAAAGCCAGCTCGGCGTACAATGGCCAAATCACTCTTATCATCTGTCACACGTCTCAATATGAACACAACAACTGAAAATCTTCAAATACCACAAAGCTTCACAATATTACAACGTTGTTATAAAATGATATTACTCCATTAACTGCGCATTTTAAAACAATAATTGTAATGTATGTGTGTGTGTAATAACATGGCCTTATTTTATAAACAAGACAATATTTACAGTTAAAGGAAGAGTTTGAAATAATGGGCCTTTAGTGACGGATCTCTTGCATTATTCATCTCTTATTCATTATTTCTTTTTGGTAAAAGACCTATGTCTAAAGGCTTTGCGGAATTATGAATGAGAATAAAGAGTAGCTAACCAAACGCTTCCCATCTGAGCTGGATTCAATTCTATAATCAATGGGTTAAACACTTATACACAATATACACATATACTTTGTTTAAACGTTTTTATTATATTGTCATCTGAGACCCTGTTTTGTGACATTTTTTTACCAATGCATTTTCATTCAATCCATGTCTTATTAAAAGAACAAAAATTTACAATCGACGAATTAATTATCAACTATTATAGTTGATCAACGATATTGAATATTCAATATTGGATTAGCAATATTAATCGTTTTAGCTCCCAATTTGATAGCTTTTCCATTAAATCAGTAGAACTTGAGAAAATAATATTGTATTAGGAATTCAAATGGATTAGAAAAAAAACATACACTTTATACATTTTACAAGAACTCGAATAAATTAAAGCATGACCCCAAGTAATGTATTTTAAAAAACATATATCATGTTCTATTGATATTTAGAAAAACTACCACCAGTTAGAGATTAAACAAAGAATAGTGTTCAGTAGCGAATGCTATCATATAAACACTCTGTTGGTTCAGCGGACAATAGTTCTACGAGAAGTAATACTCTAAAGGTAATGTAGTAATGAATGAGAGTAGGTATGTTCAGTTCACTTGGCCTTTGTGCAAGCATTATAGAGGAAGTTAATTAGTTTCCTGATCGAAATAAGGGATGGAAGTTTTTACCGGAGTATTGTCTATTTTGTTAAATGAGAAGCTTAGAGCATATTTTAGATGCATACGGGATAACAATTACGATAAAAATTAATATATTCTGTGAATTCGCAATTTAGTTTTATCTCGGGTTAAAAAAAACCAATCTGTTTAATTTCTATTATTTCAAGTGTTTGGCCACATCAGCGCTTTGAGTAGTTGGAAAAAGTCACTAAATCGATGGATAGCTCCTGTCTTAGTGACAGTTCAATGTGCTCAGTTTAATGTGTAAATTTAATTCGGTTTTCAGATCGGATAGACAGTGGTTTTGTGATGAATTTGTTTATTGAGTTAGAAATTTTCTTCAAAAATAGATTAGGTACCGTAAACTCCAAAACTCTTGTAGTGTTGGTTTGAAATAGCACTCGATCTCAAAAACTTACTTTAAAAAACGGCATTATGGAATGTATTTGATTCATACTTATATAATGTTAAAAAGTGTTAAGTTTTAAAGCGTTTAGTTCATCTTGAAGATCTTAGTGGCCTAGTTGGTGGGTGACTAGTTTCAGAGTCCAAAGGTCGTGGGTTTGAATTCTGCTGAGAACATGCATTTGTATGAAGAATACTAATGCGTGGTTCTAAGGCTTGGATATTAAATATCTGTCTAATATATAAAACAAAATGTATTGTCAAGTTAGTGCCCCTTACAACTAGTGACCATAGTACCATTCTAGGGCTAATTTTATCTGTGTAATATGTCCACATATATATAAAATGTATATATTAAAAATTCATACTTTTCACAATCCCGAAAATTTATCTCGGCATGTCTGTGCATTTATTTCTAACACAAATAGTATGAACAAAAACTTTTCATAAATGCTGTGATGAAACCGAAACCAACAATAAAGTAAATCTACAACCCGTCCCTTAGGATCTCTTAAGAGATAAAAGTACAAGGCACAGCTTTACGAGGCTGTACCCAATAAAGTATTATATACATTACCCGAAGTGTTGTTTTCACATTATACTGAAAACAAAAATAGTTGTAGTTTGTGTTCGAGTAATACTAGGAAATACGCACATAGATGTAAAGTTATATCATACGGCTGACAATCTGGTATATCATCTAACTGTACCTACCTAATTCTAACTAGACACCAATTGGCTTATCCATGTCAACTACCGTGAGTATGGGTAGGTTGTATATATCTAAAAACCGTGTCATCCAAATGATATTTCAACTCACATAGTGTTTTAATATAACTTCCACAAATGCCAGAGAGAGGCTCTACTGGTAATAAAGTATTTTCTTCATTACATTTGATAATATAAGGTTGGAAATCTTGAGTATTATTGAATTTATGTGTATTTCCAAAACTTTTGGATTCACAATTAAGTTTATTACACAAACAATGGCTTTTACCATTCAAAAAGAAAAAAACTGTTCTATATATTTCTACTCACATAGACGCACTATTCGCTGGGTGCGCGACGGCAGCGCCAACTAGCGTACGCAATTATGGCGGACATTGAAATGTCAAATGGGGGGCTGTAAACAAACAAATAATTTCAAGAAAGTATCGTAATTTATATATATTCTATTTGATCATGTAAATCTATAGCGTCGATAATAACGCTGATGTTTTGTAATACCCGTCTAGAGTGACAATAAATAAATTACAGATAGTATACACGGACTTTCTCATCGCTGACTTCACGAGAATTAAGTACAGAAATAAATAAATGTAATCGAATAATACATTTGATAAGTATTGCAGATGATAATTTATGACTGTATTGTTGTAAGTAATGAACTGTTTTGATGTATTTTCAGTTAAATATGGGCAAATTAATTATAAAAACTGGATTATAAGCAATAACACACGACATCACTTTCCAACTACAAACGACAATAAAAGGAAGAAAATTAGTTTTAGCTCAAAAAGTGCAAGATGTGAAAGAAATTAAATCTGAAAATAATAATAAACCGATTCTGCCTAAGCGTTCTTTTACTGGTAAAACCATGATAAATCTATAAAAAATATGAAGTTAGGTGAATACTGTTGTTGATTATCTGTTAAAGTATATTGTTCTGTTCTATTATTGCGTTCTTAAATAAAATTAAATTGTGTTATTGTTATAATACTCAGTAACGAGATCTTCAATAAAACTCAGGTTCAGGAGATAGATTATTTATTTCACCAACACAATCAAGTCTCCATTTTAATTCCATTTTTTATTAAGTGGCTTCAATCGTGTTTGCCACAATTATTTCGCCAATGTCGAGTAAAATATTGCACAAGTTAACTCTTTATAAAGACAACTGTCACTAGTCAGTGGGACGAGTGTATTTATTCTAGAAGTCAACCCCTTTCCTTATTTCCGTTTATTCATAGATGGCGCCCTAATACATTTTTCTTTTTAAAATTAATATAATAAACATTAATACGAAAGTAATTTATCAGAAAACCTTGTAAATAAAATAAACCTAACACTCGTCCATCCTGACCTCGTGTATGTCCTCATACACGCATTTCATTCAATAGCTTACTTAACCTAACACTCGGTTAAGATAAACTTTATTTATTAAAAAGAAACAAAATAAAGTTAATAAATTATCATATCTCCCTTTAAAGTTATAAAATTAAATTTACTGACTAATCCGTTGCTTCGGAAGGTGTTCGCAAAGAGAAGAAGCAACAAAGAAACTCTTTGCATTCACATTTTTTCATTTTTTCAAAAATATATTGTACAATTTTGGGTTTAACATATTAAGGTACAAAGACATATGCTAAATAAAGATACAATATGAACACTTTTAATCTGAGTTCCCATTACAACAACATTTAATTCTTAATCAATATAAAATATGCTCAACAAAAACATTACAGGTAGACTACAACTGTTTTCTTTTCCTTTTGTTTTTTTTTTCTTTTTAACTCACTTACTTAGATTACATACATTAACTAAAAATAACACTATTTAAAATTGAGGAGAGATAAATCAATTTAATTATCATTTCGTTGTTAAGTATGGAAAGATAAACTTTTTTCATATACTAAATTAAAATCATAGAGCAACAATAATGAAATAAAAAAAAACTAATTAGAAAACAAATAAAAAGTAACAACATAAGTAGATCTAAATATATTTATTGTTGTAATTTCTATAATTGGCATAGTTAATTGTTTTTTTTAATTTAGTTTTAATTTAATTTTAATTTAGTTTCAATCAATTTAATTAAATTTTATAATAATCATTTTTTAAAATGTTGTATCTGTAATGTTAGTAATATTGTTAATTATTTCAATTTTTAAATCGAATGATGTGATTAGCCTGATGTGATTTGGTGTATTTAGTTGATGTGTGTCATTTCAATTCATGTACTTTTTAAGATTGTTTACTATTTTCACTGTTGGCAATCCGTAATAAATAAATAAATGTATATTGTTTTCTCATGACTAAAAACCAAATGCATTCATTTAGACATGGTCTATTCATATTTTTTTTTTAACATCTGAACCTATTCCATACTTACATCATTTTCTTTTTTTTTTTTTACTCACGAGTTTGATTTATTAAAGCCTGCCTATGAACTAATTCCATGCATTCATAACATGTGAACCAACACCATTCTCATGAGTAAGTTTTTTAATTTAGTTTTATATAAGGGATGTATAAATTTTGGAAAGAAACGATTATTATTATATTTTTCATCAAATCCTATGAATTTTATTTTATAAAAGGGATGTATACAATTTTGGAAAGAAACGATTATTATTATATTTTTCATCAAATCCTATGAATTTTATTTTATAAAAGGGATGTATAAAATTTTGGAAAGAAACGATTATATTTTTTTTTTTTTTTATCAAATTCTTTGAATTTTATTTTATAAAAGGGATGTATAAAATTTTGGAAAGAAAGGATTATTAGTCTTTTTTTTTATCAAAGCCTACGAACCCATACCATTCTCATAGGCATTGACAAAATGTGAACCAATTCCATTCTCACGAGTTTGATTTTTAATTTTATTTTATATAAGGGATGTATAAATTTTGGAAAGAAACGATTATTAGTTTTATTTTTTCATCAAATCCTATGAATTTTATTTTATAAAAGGGATGTATAAAATTTTGGAAAGAAAGGATTATTAGTCTTTTTTTTATCAAAGCCTACGAACCCATACCATTCTCATAGGCATTGACAAAATGTGAACCAATTCCATTCTCACGAGTTTGATTTTTAATTTTATTTTATATAAAGGATGTATAAATTTTGGAAAGAAACTATTATTAGTTTTATTTTTTCATCAAATCCTATGAATTTTATTTTATAAAAGGGATGTATAAAATTTTGGAAAGAAAGGATTATTAGTCTTTTTTTTATCAAAGCCTACGAACCCATTCCATTCTCATAGGCATTGACAAAATGTGAACCAATTCCATTCTCACGAGTTTGATTTTTAATTTTGTCTTTATTTTATACATAAATCACGTAAAATTCTGGATAGAAGCACTAATTGATCTTAATTTACCCCAAACCGGATTATGTATAGATGTAGTATTCAAACATATATAGTATTTTTTTAAGATTTTCACGATTGCACATTATAATTGAAACAACTATTGATTTTCGGATATTTTAATCGCGTGTTATTACATTATTTTTAAAGCCCGACGTTTCGAAAACTTTTCAGTTATCATGGTCACGGGAAAACTGAGGTGTTATTTGTCATTCATTATACATATATTTTAAAATTACCACAAAAGCTTTGTATACGAATTTTTCGGAAATACTTTGCCATATCATCACATGAGCACTCTTTTTTTCATAGGACTTATATTCGAAAAGGATATAAAATAGGCTAATTTTTGCTCAATTTCATAAAGTTTAAGACCTACTTTGATTGTGATTTAAATTCTTTTTTTTTATCGATGTATTTCTATATTCTTTGAAATCATTATAATGTGAAGTTTCGATTATATTTCTCATTTACGTTTGAGTTTTTGATAATTAATAATATCGTTATGACTTCGATAGTCATCTTTGCCAAATGCAAAATTATAGTGGCCTTCACTTAGGTAATGAATTAACAAAGTAAAACATATTAATTTTATCAATCATAAAATGAATATAAAATAAGCAGCTCAGCTACTTAGTTGTTCCGTTGCCACTAGTTTAAAATGTTGCATTGACGAATTGAAAATGCCCTTTCTAAGAAATTCAAAAATCTTGCAGGCTTAATTATAAAAAGTAGTAGGTGAATGTGACAAAGTTAACCATTATATCCAAAATTTATATTATGAGGGACGTCCTGTATTAACACTGTATTAACGGGTTTTTACTTAATACAATAGCTTTAAAAAGTATGATTGTTGATTTTATACCGACGGAAAAACTGACAACTTACAAACTTTCCCATGACTACTTGGAAACTAGGGGAGGATTAAAATAAAAACGAATCTGCCACGTTGAATTAAAAATCAGTGACAAAGCCAATTGTTTACCTTATTGAACTAAAAATTGCATGCCTGCAAAAGGTAAAACATGTTGATCTTTTCTATGTTATAAAAACTTATTGTACCATGTTATAAGGGCAAATAAAGATTACTATTCTATGAATGTATGCTTATCAAAACAATCACTGAGACATATTATGTAATTAGAATAAAATACGAGGCCAAATTTACAAAATATTAATATACTAAAATAATAATAAACTAACTCTAATTGCCTCGCAGCTCGCATTCCCAACTCAAATTGTCTCGCACACATGCGCAGTTCACAAATATACTAATTATAAGAATAAGATAAATATAATAAGATAATATAAATATATGATACACGCGCATTAAATCTTTGTTCTCGCCAGTAATTAGTGATTTGACGATCTATAATATGTCGGTATTAAGATTATACATATGATTGTAAGTGTATTGTTTGAAATAGTAGGTTAGGTATGTGATCGAGTGAGAGATAAATAAGAGTACTTTGAAGCAAAACTAAGAGCTACTTGCTTGTTCAGCAAACTCCAATGTTTCCAGCACTTCGTTTTAATTTCTTATCTGACAATTTAATCAATGACTTGTTTATGTATATTTTAGTTGATACAGGGTATTGTGTTTTTACATCAATGATAAGATGGATTGGCGTCGTCAGAGCTCTGTGCAGGAGGTTTCCGGGCTAACACAAACATTGTAGTTGACTTAAAAAGATGTGTGATGATACTGATGATCACAGGTATTGGCTGAGTTTTCTTTCGGGCTCCCCTCCCAACTAAAGACCCTCCGAATTTATATATAAAAGTATATTTTAACACAAAATTTAAAATTTAATGTCACGTCCAATAACAAAGATCTATCCGTTTACTTTGAAATAAATGATTATTTTATTCATATTCTTCCTTACTGCATACTTACGACCTTTTGTTTATGTGTGTATTTCATATACTCAAAATTCACAGTATCCCTGATGATATAGTTATTGATATATAATAGTTATATTTATTGGTTATATTTTATTACATGATATAAATAGAACTATCGGTATGGTATACAGTGTCTGTGATTTCACTTATAGAGTACTGACTGAAAATCTGTGTTGTGGGATAGCACTTAAGTGCTGAGCCAGATGCCCTCTTATTGCTGATGCAAGCATATGACAAGGAAACTCTGAATGCTGTTCTTGATATATTGATATTGTCTCATTTGTTTGTTGCTATTAATATTGTATTTACTTTGTTTCGTTCTTTTTCGTTAAAATTATTCAGGCATTTGTTTTTGACATTGTAAAAATATAAACAGAAAATTTAATTTTAAGATGGTTTGGTTACAGCATATATGATATGGGAAATAATGACGTGAATATAAATTTATGTATTATTTAACTAATTAACTAAAAATAAGTAACCTGTACATTATAGAAGATCCAGCGATTACACAGCCGATTCTGTTATAGGCGATACGTCACTATCACACATTCGACTCATCAGGTTCAATCACTAGCGCTAGGGCGCCGAGATCGGCAATGGATGAGGCCTCGGCCGCGTTTGCGACCGTCATAACGACGGCTCTGGCTAAGATGGCTCCAGCTACGACGACACCGTTGACCACGATGCCGTCCCACGCGTGAGCCCCTGCTACAGCTTAGACTGCGGTGGTCAGGCCTAGGCTTGATCTTTGGAACAAGGCCTTGCGATGACGTGACGTCCTAGGAACTGACGTCTGCACTTGCTTTGTCTCATTTAACTGTTGACGCCATGCCTCGACCGAGAATGCAGAAATACATGATGATTAGACAAGTTTTTGTTCGTATCTCAGAAACTGACTGAAATTTTACCCCCCTTTTACAAACCCCAATCATAGTAGGGCCTATACAATGGATGTACAAATACGAACATATATGTGCATATAGGTATTATATATAAGAATGTAAATTTTAATATTTTCGTCTACGTAAAAGACTACCGGACATTATTACACAAAATAGAGGCATATAAGTAAGCAATGGCATATGGCTATACGAACGATTAGGCACGTGTGCAGAAATAAAATTGTGGTATTTCTATTATCGGGGAGCAACCCTGACCAAGTGTAGGGCGGCATGAAACAAAATCTACTTCCACTTTACACGTATTTTGGATAGTGAAGCAATGAACCGTCCACAAACAGAGTAGCTGGCTATATTTATAGAGCTTGTGCCCCGCTATAACCCTAATACAATACGAAACCATGAATCATGGTTCATTGGTGAACTTTATTTATACAATAATATAAATATTAAGGAATAATAATACGGTACTCGCGTTCAGCTCCGTTTTGCGTAGATAGTTCCACTTCTGAATTGTTATAATACTCAGTAACGAGATCTTCAATAAAACTCAGGTTCAGGAGATAGATTATTTATTTCACCAACACAATCAAGTCTCCATTTTAATTCCATTTTTTATTAAGTGGCTTCAATCGTGTTTGCCACAATTATTTCGCCAATGTCGAGTAAAATATTGCACAAGTTAACTCTTTATAAAGACAACTGTCACTAGTCAGTGGGACGAGTGTATTTATTCTAGAAGTCAACCCCTTTCCTTATTTCCGTTTATTCATAGATGGCGCCCTAATACATTTTTCTTTTTAAAATTAATATAATAAACATTAATACGAAAGTAATTTATCAGAAAACCTTGTAAATAAAATAAACCTAACATTATATATTTTATTTTATTGAGTTCTGCAAATTTACTAATACACCACAAATATGCAAAATATCATCTGTATGGCAAACAAGTTTTAATAAAGTCTCAGCCGTTGTATTATCGACATGAATCCTAACCCAAGCGATACCGATGTAAGTAGCATCTGTCTCATCTCTTGAAAATTCCCTTTTATCACTTCGAAAAGGTGGCATAACAATACCTATTTCTTTTCCACTTTCATTTAAAATTTTTTTATTTGTGGAAGTCCTTTGTCAGCCAAAACAATGTCTCCATTTTCTAAATATCTAATCAAATAATCCTGATTCAACTGTTGTTTGAGCATAGCTTTTCCTTCCACCGGCCACTTTTGATAGAAATGAAGCCTCCGGGTGTAATACCTATGAGCACCTTTGCAGTAAATCCTTTCTTGTAGCTGTAGCACCACACACTATAATCAACTGTAGATGGTATTTCTACTTAAAACTCTGTACCATCAATAATGGCTCTAGTGTTACTGTATTTTGGATGAAAGCAAACCGGCATTTGCAAGCAAGGTTGCTTGATGAGCGAAAGTCTTTACAATAGTATTACATCCTTGGTGCTTGGTTTTTTTTTGCCAAACTTGATAATCTTCAAATTGCTTGATATTCCAGTTTGAACTTCAGAATCACATATATCTTTGCCACTATGTGCATAAATATTGCAGATGAATGTTTTTCCTTCATTTCCGTCACGCGAAAATATATTAACTTGGCATTATTTGTAAATTTTAGTACTATGAATATTTTCCATCATTTCAATTACACTTGATTTGCCGCCGAATGTTCCTTTTTTTGCCACAGTGCGCGCTGTGATCGATTCGAGTTTCCCCACCCCCTACTTTGCACCCAGCGAATAGCCAATATGTTTCATGGGTATTGCATAAAATGTTTTCAGTGACATCTTTGTTACATGATTAAACGTATCTCTTCTACCTATATTCATATTTATTTCTATCTCCCTCGCACGCAACGAATATTCGGATTTTGACATTTTGAAATGTATAGAACCCATATACATATCCACAATCTTTTCTTGGCCGGCGGCGACTACTGGTACTACTGTCGCCATTTAGAAATTTCGGCCTGTCATTGTCAGTTAGTTCTCAACTAAATAAAAATTATAGGGTGACCTACGTATACAATAAATTATCACTTTCAATAATATTTTTTGTAGTGGAAACTTTTTTTAAAGACAATTATTTTTATGATGTATCTTTGCTTATTAATAAACGCTTTTATTTACAGTGTGCAATATGAAAATTATGATTTATTTTGTTAAATTTTATCTAAGTAGGCTAACACCGTCCGAAAAGTTGTGCGCGCATGACTATAGAGCGGTGCGGGTTACGGGAAGTGGGGAAATGCTCCCGAATAAGATTTCACTTCGTATACATTGATGCGTGGGTTCTTATCCTAATGCGGGGATGTACCAATGTGTCATTTCTTAAGTCATAACTGTCTGACGTATATATAAAAATACAAGGCAAATACGACGTGATAGCTTAATGGGTACAACACCGGTTAACGTGCGAGCGACTAGTGTTCAAATCCTGGATCGGGCCTACACCAATTTGTGTTTTCTAAAGACATATGTGTGGTTAATTTATCACGGTTGTTAACGGTGAGGGAAAACATCGTGAGGTAACCCACATGACTGAGTTGCACTTGTGACAGTGTTTCCGTACAAAACGGCGATGGGCCTGACCTATCACGTGAGTACACTGTCCATGCAAAACGTGGGTACTCTGAACACCAGCGGCGCTAGTATAGCAAGATTAGCAAGTAATAACAGTCGAGATATCTCGTCTGTCGTGGCTTCCGAAATTCTCGGACTCCTCCCACTTTTGCTAGCACAGTCTTGTATGTCGAGAGAGGACGACAAATCTTTCATGGCCGAGAAGACGTTAATTCGTTCACTTTCCGTCGGTCAATTAGGTTTTTTACTTTTTATTTTAGTGTGTATTTGAGTTCATTCAAAATTAGTTGGTGTCTTTCTACCACTTTGCTTACGGCTAATTATTTTACCCATTTTAGAGGTTTATGTAGGTATATTAAATACACTCTTATATTTTTCTCGTTTCATAACACATTATGGATAATATACCATTTATACAGCTTTGAGTAAACGAAATTTCAACAGGTAGAAATTTTCAAGATTTTGTTGACGTTGGCAGAGAGAAGTTGTCATCAGTGTTGCAAAAGTTCCCGATTTATCGGGAGATCTACCGATTTTGGCCTTTCCCTCCCGATATCCCGATTTAGTGACCATATCTCCCGATTTTTTGCATTTGACATTAAAGTAATAGTTAATATAGCATTCTAAAGTCAGAAAACTACAAGAATCACCTAGTAACACTGACCACGGGATTCTCACTCACGGGAATTCCCATAAAATTCTCACAGAGCCTTTTAACACGTGACGGCAATATACACAAAAAATATTACAACGAAACGCTTTGCAATAGAGTTCATTATTGTAAAATAATTAAACTAGTGAAAATTTCAATATTCATGTTAAAATACTAATCAATGGAATGAAAAACGGAATGCCGCGAGTTGGAATGGTGTCGAAATTTTTCTTTTCTTGATTGAACAGTACAATAATCCCCACATGAGGTTTTATGCCCAACAAAATCTAATTATTGATGAAAAAATGATTACTAAAATTGTAAGCCAGAAGTGGTACTAAAATAATTTAAATCTTTTAGTTCATGAAAACCTCATGTGGGGATTATTATTAATAAATAAAGAATAAACAAAGGAAAGAAAAATTTCGACACAGGCGGGAATCGAACCCGCGACCTCGGGTATACGCCCCGACGCTTTCCTTTATTTATTCTTTATTTATTGGTACTAAAATGATCAGTACTACTTTAACTTGATTATTAGCATAAAATACTGATGTTTTATTAAGACTAAAAAATCTCCCGATTTCTCCCGATTTTTAACTGGAAAATTACCCGATTTTTTAACTTTCGCTTTTGCAACACTGGTTGTCATTCTATGGGTTATTTGCCAGATAAACAAGATGGTCGTTTCGTGTTGTTTTGTTATGTTTCTATCGGTTTTAAATATAAATAAACGGATTTCAAGGATGGAGTACTATTTGTAGTAAGTATATAAAGTTTCTTTATGAATATGCGAGTGATTATAAATGTGTTGTATAAGTTTAATGTGCATTTTTTTAACTTTACAGACCAGTGTATTCGAAACTCAAAACACCATCCCCGATTTAGCCACTATTTGGCTTCATCCCTCCAATGCACAAGTGGATAGACCATGTGGAGTTAAGGACCCTCATAACTTGAGGCCCATCCGGAGATCAAAGAATCCGGCAAACCGATATTGATCGGATGAGACTTAATAAAATCGTAAGTTTTCATTTCACTTTTTACAAGTCGTAAATATAGCGTACAAGAAATAAAAAAGAAACAATTCGCAATCTAAATCCTATAGAGAATGCTATATGAATCTAAAAGTAATGATTGATAGTATCTGCCTTCCCCAGTGAGAACTTTTGACGCAATCCTATGTATGTATTGACGATGATATGAAATAAGTAGTTAAACCAAAAATTAAATATTACTCCTCAATCTTATTTTGGAATAGACATAACACTTATACTTACCTATGCCACACCATACCTATACTCATGGCTATAACTCACATTATTTTGTATAAAACAGGGTATATATATCTAACCAAAACTTCTCAGTTCATTTAATTATGTATTGTTCATGTTTGTACAAGTAAAGCTTCATCTAGGCATAGACACCTAAATAAGAATGTTAGGTGACCATGTTGAGCAGTACACACGATCTCTGTACCCCATCGTAAGGTTATGAAAGGAGGTGTTATGACTAGATTATACTTAGAATCACCGAAGTAACTAATGCATATTTTCTTTATTTTCAGAACATTGCGGAAAAGGAGTATCATATATATATACCCATCTTACTTTGAATGTCCTCTAATAAGACCGAGAAGCTTCTGAATAGTATATAAGTGTTGCAGTTGCAAATTTGTTTTGCTAATTTAGTTTTAGTTAAATAGTGAACTACTATACTGTGTGTAACTGAATTGAGTATGTCTTGATGAATTAAAAACATTTTAGTTAGTCAGTATTGGTAACATATTGTAAGTAAGTGTATCAAATAAGACAAGCATGATACAATAGTGCTTTAAATGCAACTCTTATTATGTGTGAGTTTTTAATAAAGTTTTGTATTATTGCTGTGTAAGTTAAAATGCTACCTCGACCTCGCTTATTTGTATAGCTGTGCGGTTGGGGTTAAAATATATTTATATAGCTGCATGCACTATTATAATATGGATTAATTTGGCAGTTTGTTTTAAAACATTGCTTTGTATTGTCATTTAATAGACTACTACACTATAACTATGTGTTGCTGTTGAATAATTTTAAGATATTGCTTTGTGTGGATTTTACAAAAGTGGCTTTACTTGTGTTCGACAATAAATATATATAATATAAATAAATGTCTTCTTTTTGTATCCTTGTTTTTTATTTCAAATACCTATTTCCTGTTATCATATATATGAACATATTGCCATCAAGTGTATCGCTAAAGCAATATATAGATTGCAACCTTGGGGCAATTTTGTTGCCCAGCATAATGCTGATGCTGTGGTAAAATAGTTGTGCCTGCATAGTTTAATAGAGTTAGAAAATTGCGGCACAATAAAAGAAGGTAAAGTTTACAAGCAACGATTTAATGATTAAATGTGAATCGAAAATTGCTCGATAATAATTATGTAAGAAAGTTCATATACCTGCTATCTGAGGCCAACACAATTGCCCTAACTGCGCCTGCGTAACTTAATAGAGCTTCAAAAAATGCAACAAAATAAAAGAAGGTAGAGTTTTAAAACAAATTTTAATTAATAAAATGAGAATCAAAATTAATCTTCTCTTTGCTTCACCTTGTCTCAAAAAATTTAAATTACGCTGTTGTGGGATGTTAGGTAAACCAATTTCTCTTAAATCAGGGTTCTCCACATCTGCAATCGGAAACCTGAAAAAATGGGGTAAATTGTATTAGTATTCTTGTCTAAGCTGTGAAGCATGTGTATGAATTTTAGTTGGTGTTAATTGAATTGTATGTATATAATTCTTATTATACCTGAAATGCAGCAATATATTGTATATTTAATGTCTTATTGCTGTTTTAACACATTGCCTTGTTTAATTAACTTTTTGTTGTATTGCTTTATGTTACTGTTTTAACACATTGCTTTGGTTAGTTATAATATAATATAATGCTACACTTCTAATGTATGTGATGTGTTGCTTGAAGTAATTGTTAAGCCTTTTGTAAGTAGGTGTTTTGTATGTATATTACATTTTATTACTGTGGATATTGTGTTTATTCTAATAAAGGAATATTATTATTTATATCTTTCTTTCATTTACAAATACCTGCTTGTATTCTAATATGAAATACCCCTTTTCATCTTGTAGCCAAACGTATTAATTACATGGTGTATAATCTTAAACCTTATTTTAAACATTAAACAAAATATACAGACATACCTATACTGTAAACAAATATAGTACAATAGCACTAATGCAGTCCTTCTCATGGGATGCATATGGGGCTTTTTAAGAGGTTATCTCTGTTTCTATCTTAACCAATTAACTTAAAAAAATGGTTTAAGAATACTCAATTCCAATGTTCAATTCATTGTCGGGAAGCGAAAATGGATTTGAAGCATCACGAATGCTACGCCTTTGCATTTTACGCCCGGCTCGTCTCGCCAACAGGAAATTATAATAAGGAACAAAAATAACATTTAACCCACTTGCAAAACTGTTATGATGTTATCAATTGTATAAATAACAAGAAAGACGACAATACTTACTCGTAAAAAAATACTACACAATACACTTACGAATTTAAAACTTATAGAACGAAATATCAAACAGAAATATTTGGTTTTGCACACCAAACGAAAGCAAAATAATGATAACTTGAATAAAATATTTCGATAATAATCCTTGTCGTTACCTCAATCCGACCAAGACAATAGTCGTCAACACTTCCCTTCCACCAAACGTCAAAAGAAGAGATATCCCGTCCTTATTGTGACACTGTGTTAGCAAAAGAAGAGGCTTGTCGTTACCCACGTCGAGAAAACACGAAACCGTTCGGTCAGTGACGTCACACGCCCTTGAACGTACGCTTATTTTACATGCTGTGCTAGCGACGGTCGAGAAACGAATCTTCTCTTCGGGTGCATCGACAAAACCGTCTTTCTCGTGCGCCCCGACGTGTTTCATTACTTATCGTACTAGCACCGCAGGTGACAAAGTCACGTGATGTTCAGAAGTATTAGTACCTCTGCCAAAACCCTTCGGGGGTATTCGGCGTGAAACTTTTATGTTATGTTATACGTTACAAGGCTGTTAACAGCCTTTTTAATTCACTGACCCAGCAAAATAAATGACCCAAACGATATCTGATGTTTAGAATTATTTTTTCTGTGCCACCTTTTTCGGGGATCTATTTGTGAATATGAAATGTAAAAGACAGTACACGACAAGGTAAGCCTCTGATTTACAGGATTAAAAAAATGATTTTAAGTAGTTACCCACTTATTAACTCTGAGTGTCACAAATAACAAATCCTTGAGTATAAAATAATGAAACAGTTTGCAGAGAAGTACAATTGGCAGTGTTGTCGCTAAAAGTGATCTCTTCCAGACAACGATTGGGAGGTAAGATCAGCAAATTTAGGATACACAGTCATTCGGGTAGACATACTTATAATTAATAAATATAATTAGCTTAAATTAAAACGAACTGGTTTACTTACAATAATAGTTATTACATACATACATACATATACTCACGGCTCTAAATCCCTAGAAGGGGTAGCCAGAGCTAAGAAACTAGAAACTCCTCAGCCACTTTTGGAAAGTTGAGTGGGGTAAAGATGGTAAAATAAAGGTTATTGGTGATGGGTCACCAACCGCATCGCCCAAAAATCTCTTAAAAGCCCCAATACCGTTAGTCGCCTCTTACGTACACCCACTGGCAGAAATGGGGTAGTGCTATTCTAAGCCGACACCACACAGCAACTAGTTATTAATTAAATGAATATTATATAAAAAAAAAATATTAAGACATTTCAATACATTAATAAATTAGCCTGTATGATGTAAAATTATTTTCCTTATAATGGTTAATTTTTATTCAGGACAGCGACGACCCTACCGGCCAAGAAAAGATTGTGGATCTGTAGAACCATATTATATAGACACGTTGCGCTTTCTATTCGATGAAACCAACGACAACTACGGAGGTATCGTTGTATTCGTCGAATATCACCACGTATTTTCATATATCAGAAATGTCAACATACGAATATTCATTTCGTGTGAGCAAGACAGAATTAAATTTTAATATGGGTAAGAAGAGACCAGTATGCTTATTATCGTTCTCGGTGTGAAGAGATGACCCTCTGGATGGTTGGTCAAATTTTGATTCAAGTTATATTGTTGAATTATCTATAAGTAGAGCTAACCGTTTAAAATATTTAATTAATCCATATATTCACGGATCTAGCATCTTGAATCTCGCTTCTGAATGAAACCAAATGCCTACTACTTGCAATCAAAATATTGATATCTTTTTTGTAGAGAATTTTCTGATCTACAATTTTGTACTGGGGTGATTTTGTGAAAAAACTCACCGTTTCGCTTAAAGTCGCAAAAAACTCATTTTTTGACCTTTGACCTCGTGTAAAATTTTTAGCACACCTCGGAACGATGGGGACTTTTGAGGTTTCATTTATAATCATGTTTTGAACAATTGTGCCAATTTTCAGCTTCTTATGAATTTATGTAACCTTGAATGTATAAATTGACCGGATTACATAGTGTCGGACAAGTGTAATTGTCAAATTTGACCAGAACACACGCAGGTGTTTCGTTGGATGGGTTGCGATCGCTATTTGGTGCGTAAACAACATCGACTACTGTTCCCAGCGTTCCGTTACATAATCCTTGACTGGTCCAAAGATTTTGATTCAACATTACCCGACAGTTGGCACTAAGATGGAGGATTAGTTGCAAGCCTTGTGGTTCATCGGCAGATGCTAAACTTGCAGTAGCGTTATTGTTCTTCGCTTTGATGACTGCAACTGGTGTGTTTAATGATCGCAGCTATCATTGTTGTACACTGAGATGTCGTCTTTTTTAGCCATAATTCGTAAACAACTCTCGAAGTTCGAAACGTTCTCGACGTTTATCTTGAATTGAGAAGCTAAG
This sequence comes from Bedellia somnulentella, assembly GCA_963576735.1. Taxonomy (NCBI): domain Eukaryota; kingdom Metazoa; phylum Arthropoda; class Insecta; order Lepidoptera; family Bedelliidae; genus Bedellia; species Bedellia somnulentella. Next base: position 21,162,659 of record OY755171.1, on the reverse strand, counting down.
AAAGCATAGTCCGCCTGCGTTAAATTACCGGAAGCCAAGTTGAGGAGAGTTTCATTGAACATTACTTGATCTGAACCAGTTTGCCGCATAACTTGTATCAATGTAAAAACTTTGTCAAAATTTTCAAACAGTAGCTGTCCACGTAATGATGGCAAGCTGTTTTCTTTAACACGGCCGACCAGCGACGTGTCACCAACAGGAGGTAATTGAATGAAATCACCGAACAGATAGAATATTATCTCTCCAAACAATTCATCATTCGCCTGCTGTCATCAATTGATACCGCGATGCTGATATTCGTAGCGCCACCAAAAGTCCTGAGCTTTAAACTTTTTTCTGACTATAGCCATGAAGATGTCAACTCTTTTCGAAAAGTATTGATCAGCAATGAGTGGGTTTTCGTTGAGTTTTGATTGCATGAGCTTCGACAGCTGCTGCTCTGTCAAGTTATCATCCAGACCAACACCAAAGTGACGCACAAAGTCAGGCCACCACAGGTCGGCAGCACTCAGCGTGAGAAAAACTGTTGGAATACCAAGTTGATTGACCATCGCTTGTAGTTCGTGTTTCCGCTGATACCAATAAAAAAGTTTCTAGTCAATAATAGAGCAAAACGGAGTCTAAATAGCTAAATACCTATTTTCTTTGAAAAAGAGTATGTTCAAGAAATTTTCCGTTCAAAAACATTTTGGGAAAAATGCTCTAGAACTCGAGTATTAGCGTTCATAAGTTCGAAAAATCACCAAGTGTCGGAGCGCAAACGGACGTGACTTTGGGACGATCGAATATGAAAAAAATCTATTTTCACGCGCTGGCATTGTTTGCTGTGTAGTGTCAGCTTAGAATAACACTACCCCATTTCTACCCGTGGGTGATCGTAAGAGGCGACTAAGGGAATAGAAGCTTTATAAGTGATTTTTGGGCGATGTGGTTGAAGACCCGTCACCAAAAACATTTATTATTACCATCTTTTCCCCAACCAACTTCCAAAAGTGGCTGAGGAATTTATCATTCCAAAGCTCTGGCTACCCCGTTAAGGGATTTATAGCCGTGAGTATATGTATGTATGTATGTATGCATTGTTTACGTAATTTTTCCATAGACTTACATTGTAATTTTTTAATGGTGATTATTCCTCCGTGGTACATTCGATTTTTATCAAAATTGACATAAACCATCTAGACATGGTCCTTGACCACCGTGCAAAATTTCAGGGTTTTGAGTTGAGCCGTTTGGGAGGAGTACGATCACAACGAAATGCAAAAGTCGGGGGTAAATGGAGCTTCGCTCCAATTAATAATAAACAGTATATAATAATATACAGTGTATTTTCGCTTCTAAATTAATTAAACTACAGAATTATAATGTGTATTTTTTATAACAAAAGCAATATTCCGAGAGTTATGAAATTTTATAATAAAGATGTCTCTTTGATTGCGTAATTAAGACCGGACTTTGAAAATATAAAAGTTATAAAGTTGTTAAGATATCAAAGTTTTAATTAACCTTGAGTCATTACACAAATTCATTTTGTCAGGATCGTTGTGTAATTCTATAAGCTGGCTGGCTGGTAACGGTGAGGGAAAACATCGTGAGGAAACCCACATGGCTGAGTTGTACTTGGTAATGTGACAGTGTATTCGTACAAAACGGCGATAGGCCTGCCCCCTATCACGTGAGTACACTTCCATGCAAAATGTGGGTACTCTGAACGCCAGGTGACAATGTCATGTGATGTTCAGAAGAATTAGTACCTCTGCCAACCTCTTCGGGGATATTCGGCGTGAACGTTTTTTATCATGCGACAATATATTCGTACAAAATGCCGTTTTGCTCCGCTGAGCCTGCCCCCCATCACGTGAGTACACTGTCCCAGCAAAATGTGACTACTCTGAAAATCAAGTGTCAATATCACGTGATGTCTAGAAGTATCTCTGCTGTGTGAACGTTTGATTACGTTTGAGTTTGAGTTTTCGTACTGTGGACTAGGTTGGGCGGTGAAAATAAACCGTTTGCGTGCACTTTTTAAAAGAGGCGTTTTCACTATTTTGTGGGTTTGACCCTCAGAGATAAATTGGCTTACTTAACTCAATTTCGGCAAAAGTGTGGGTTGATTCTTTTCAGCTTAACTACGTTGAACTATTAATCAGAAGTAATTAAATTAATGTTTAAAAAAAAACTCTGAAATGATCCCATAACTGGCAGCAACCTCAGCAAATATTTTATTAGTTTATAGATGATTCACCTTACCATAATAAATTGAAAAAAATCCAATTAAAAGCATTACACAAAATAACTGCTGTGTAGTGTCGGCTTAGAATAGCACTACTACTACTAGCACTATTTCTTCCGGTGACTGTACGTAAGAGGCGACTAACGGTAGTGGGGCTTTTAAGGGATTTTCGGGCGATGCGGTTGGAGACCTATCACCAACAACCTTTATTTAATTTTCGTTTCCTCACTAAATTTTCCAAAAGTGGCTGAGGATTTACTGATGCCTTAGCTCTGGCTACCCCTTCTAGGGATTTATAGCCGTGAGTATACGTATGTATGTAAACAAAATAAGAAAGTTGTCCATTGATCAAAATTGTACCAAAATTTGAGCAAGGCTACTTTCTTGTTTTATACAAATAATAATAAAGACAAATGATGTTTATTTATTTCCGATTATTCGTCGTTTCGACATTACATGAATTATTAAATAAAATAATATATACTTCTGCGTAATTAACTTAAAATTATATATTAAATTTTATTCTTCACATAATAATATACATAAAAGTAAACGAAAATGTATACATATTTCTACGCAGAAAAAGTATTATTTCTCATGAAAAAGCGTTTAATGATCTTGTAATAAAAAAAATTGAAATAGAACTTTTTAAATTTGCAACAAATTATATTTGTATGAGGAGGATTACGTTGGAATTTATCACAAAATTCAGGCGCGTTCGGTTCAAAGAAATATGTTCGTTTAATCCGAATGCCGGCTGTGTTGGTTGTAGATAACTTATTGTGGAGTAAACCACGCAGTAGCCTCAGCTAGTAAGTACGTATGTACGTAAGTGTGTTTTTTGTTTTCAAATAAAAGCTGATACTTAACATTCCTTTCCAGTGTAGATTACATTATTTATTCATGAGCGTACAAGAGCAGCCACTGTCACGGATTCAATGCACATGTCCGACATCAGAAAGCTTGTTTGTTTGGACGATGGCTTCTGGCTTCGACATCCAATGATCAGCTTTTCTCAGAAAAATATCTTATAATAATAAACGATAGCGGTGTAGTGTCGGTGTACAAGCAAATGCTGCATTTACTTGCAATCAAAATGGTATTTTAAATCTGATATATCTCGCCGCATTACGCGAAATTATAATTCACAGACACTTCATTTTCATAATTTTAGTTTAAATAGTTTTTATAAAGTTAAATGATATTACCAGAGGTAAAGTTAAAATTTAGCAGCTAATTCTAATTCCATTAAAAACTTTATGAGCCAAAATGGCAGCATCAGCGCTAATTATGGTAATTCCTCAAAGGTTGTGGACATCCAGTCATTTAATTAACATAATGCTACTATCATTTTTAAAATTAATTCCGTAAAAATAAAATTTATTTCGTAACATGACTAAAGTTTAATTAAAATTTTGATATTATATACAATTTACTCATAAGACTGGTCTGGTTTTGATAAGATATTAAAAAGTGAATACTTAACTGTTTAGTTAGAAATTACAGGCTACCGAATATTCAACGTCTTTGAGCAATTTCTTCCAGAGTCATTAGTGAAGATAACAAGATATTTTTTCGAATCGTTTGTAATGAAGTACGATGCTGTGGCGGAACCATTAGCAAGCATATATTCTTTGATTACTCACAAACACGGCAAGGAGTTCAAGATTTTTAGATTCCTGTTTATTTCAAGCTGCCTTTTTTAATTTAGGCTGTATTTTTTTTTAAACATATTATTTTAATTGATTTTATATCATCCTTAGTAGGAATTCTTTTTCTCATTTAACTCCTTAAATTTGCTGGGGTATTATTAATTCTGAAGGTTATCTACTACTACTACCGCTACTAATGCAGGAGATGTGAGTTCAAATCAAGTTCAAATTAACCAAGGTTGAAAACAGTGAGAGAAAACATCATACGAAAACCCATATAACCCATAAAACGTGAGAACTCTGAGCACCAGTTGATGTAAACAAAATGTGATATTTAAAAGCCATCTTTTTGGGTATATGTAAGTTGAGTTAGGTCCAAAACACACGGTGAAACGATACTGCAACGAAGTCCTTGTGAAACTTTTAGTTTGAAATCAGTTTCAAACCTCTTCCTAGACACGCCGCAATCAAAATGTGTGATTCATCATAAAATTACTCTCATGTCATGCATACTTGATACGATATAAATACTAGTTTATCTGTATATCAATCAATATTTGGCTAGTCCAGGCTTACCACAGTTTTGGAATCAACAGTTTCTCAACTTATTTTGTAGGAAAATAGGGCAGTACTACAGTTTTTTGATTCAAATAAATGCTTCTTTCTGATTTCGAAACCAACAAAATGCACCAAATAAGCAGATTGAAAGATGAGGTATTAGCTCGCTAATGGCCATTGGGATTATATTGTTACTGAAATAATAATAAATAAGACGTTATAACACCCATCATTATGTAATGGATTTATCTGTCATGTCACTACAAAGTTTTATAAATTCATACACCCATAACACCAGTTGTTTAAACACCAAATGTATTTTTTTTTAAGTTGACTTTAGAATAGTGTGATAAAATAATTTTTATTTTAATTTTATTAATCAGTATCTTTACTGTCATACATTGTGATATCAAAACCTTGTAAAGGGTAATTTGAATATATTAATGAGTAAACCCACGTTACTAAGTTATACTTAGATATATGTTAGTGTATTCGTTCAAGAACGGCTAAAGGCCTGCCCCTCATCACGTGAGTACACTGTCTAAGCAAAATGTGGGTACTCTGAACACCAGATGACAATGTCACGTAACGTTCAGAGTACAAGCACCTCTGCCCATGTTAACCCCTTCGGGGATAATCGGCGTGAACGCTAGAGTCTTATAAGTCGTAAGTTTGTACTAAATTATACTAGACACATATAGCGCTATATTTAACATTTATTAAAACCTATAGCCGCAACTATAGATCTTCAAAAATTGTATATACGAATATGTAAATTTAAGTAAAGTATGCATAATAGGGTGATCTCCTACCTATATATAGAAAAGTTTAAAAGAATTCATACCGCGATGTAAAAGTAAAGCAACGCCATCTAGTGCCAAGGGAAGGTATTGAATTTTTTTTGAGAGCCAGAGAGAACACAAAAAAATAGAAAGCGATACATAATTCCTCAAGCTTAATATACTATTTCTCAGATACTTAGATACTTTTGGGGTCAGGATAAGGAAAATTAATCAAAATAAAGAATGTCTCTTAAAAAGTCCTGATTAGTTTTCACCACGGTCTGCCGTGGCGCTAGTCGTAATGGAGTAGGAACGACGTGGGTGGTCCGCGCGACTAATCACCGAGCGTCAGAATAACTCAAATTACTGTTTACTTTTGTATGGCAGCTATATTAGTGTTTAGTATCAATGAAATCGCCGATAAATAAGCTTATGAATTGTGAAATTTAAACCGTTTTAATTAAAACTAACAACTATGTAAACCTAATTTAAAGATAATATAAACAAAAAACGAAATATCAAGAGTCAAAGGTATAAAATTGCAAAAAGGTTTTAAATTAAAATCATGTTGTAATGAACTGATAGAATCTTAAATATCATGGCCGTAAAAGTAAAAGAACAGATAATCTGAATTACATCCTTTTTGCGCCGCGTAGTCGAGTAAAATCTAGATTGGTACATTCCACGTTATCCACGTACATAATTCATATATGACGACATACACCCTAAGATGAATGGCGGCAGATTTTGTCAAAAAAAATTCTATTTATTCTACTTCTTTATAAGGCTTACACAGTGAAATTTGGTTCATTTACTATAGGAGTTCCACATAACTTTACGTCCTAAGACGTGTAAATTTTATGTAAACAAATTGTAATAAAAAATATTACCATAAAGGGAAATAAAACTTATCTTTCATACCTTTACTTATGGCAATAAATTGAAGAAGTAAAGGTACACTTTTGCTAGTTGACTTGGGAAAAGAAAGAGGCCTTATTTTAAAAGACCTTTTTACTAAAACGTGCCTCAACAAACTGAAGTAACTCATTTTTATATCGGCGTCGTATATTGTACATTTTATTAGGCTCATTTAGTAGAAACACGTTTCCGATACAGCTATGATGGGACGTCTTTTGTTTTATCTTTATTTGTAAATACTGAATTAATCTTTTTTTAAATTCCTTTATGTAACGCTTTATTTACTGTTAGTGGTAGACAATAGATATTTTAACAAGACTCAGCACAAATTTTAATCAATGCAGCATGGGTTCGATATCAATTACGGATGTCATCGTCCCTGAAGATTTTCTAGAAAAAGCCCTGATAATTGGATAGTTGCTTTTTATTTTTTTTTTAAAGAAGAGGACTTGTTTTAAATCTTAACGATATATATCGTGTCGCCCAATTCCTCTAAATTTGATTCTTACTGCCTAAATGGACAGGACCTTTTGAAAAAAGTTATATAATAAATGGTGGTCATTGTTTATAATGGCTTTAGTCGAACGTATCAAATACATGCTTTATTAAAAAAACCTTGTTATTATGTTCACCTAGGTATGTTTTTATGAGGCACAATATTTACACGACTAGCTATAGGATTGCAACGAACGTCGATTTAATTATATTACTTGATTTTACAATAACATTCAACCTTCAGTGAGCAACTTCATTTCTAATTTCATAATTAAAGTACTTTCAAAGTTCCAGTCTCGTATGAATTTAATTACTTTTGATGTTGTCTTCAATCCAATTATTCATATACTTGAGACTCGAGAGTTTGGCATCTGGAACTTATATTTGGTTAATAATTTTGTGATCTCACAGTTAGTTGTGTTTGGGAGACAGAGCATTTATTTTTTTAGAATGTGAATGAATTTGTAGCATATTTTTAATGGTCTGTGATTCCAAACGAGTTGAAGAAAACTAAACTTATGGCATACAAACGGTAAAACTTTATCAAATGGATCGTAGCCGATGATCAGTTGAGGGGATTAATGAGTGACCTTATGAAGTGGTCAAACACTAGTATTAAATTTGGGTCTAATCCGCTAACCTGCACTTATCCAGCTCGGTAGACAATGGCCAAAGCATTCTTTTCATGTGTCATGCGTTTCTATATAAACAACAACTAAAAAGCCTCAAATACCACAAACCTTTACAATATTACAACGTCATTATTAGATGATATTACTCCATGAACTGCGCATTTTTAGGCAATTATTGTAATGTATGTGTAATAATATTGCTTTATTTTCTAAACAAGCAACAATATTTTGGTATAGGTCTTTGTTGACGGATCTCATGTATTCTTGATCTCTTATTCATTATTTCGTATTGGTAGAATATCCTCTGCGGAATTGTGGACGAGAATAAAGCGTAACTATCCAAACGCTTCCCGTCTGAGCTGCAGTCAATTATATAATCAATGGATTAAACATAAAAACATTATTTACGCATACCAATATACACGTGTATTTTGTCTAACGTTGTCATTTTATTGTCATCTGAAACATTTTTGGTTTACAAAAATTTAAACCAAGGCATCGGACGCCTGCCTTTTAAAGCACTTTCTCTATTTGTATCTATAAAAGTATTATATCCATAAAAACATGAAAATCCTTTAGCAACAAAGGGTATATATTATTACGCAAATTTTTATAAGGGCAAGCAGTAGTTGAAGAGCAGATATTTAAAAAATAAGACATCCCATATTGGTGATTTACACTTATCTTTGGTATAAAAATAAAACACTAGCGATAATTTTGAAAAAGAACGTACAGCATTCGGGATACAAATCAATATACTCAATAATAACCATATACAAACAAAACTAAGATGATGATGACAAATACTAATCTGCATCATGGTATAGTCGGCAAAAACACCAAAAAAACTTAAAAGAGGTGTTGCAACCGCCTGGGTAGGAAATCTTCAAACATAAAATACAGATTCACTCTAAAATCAGCACTTTTCGAACAATATGAAAATGTAAATTTGAAAATAAATTAAGTCTGCCCGAGGCAAGGTGAAGAAAAATATTGTTCGGTTCTTACTGGAGCTTTTTTATTTTTAAATATACACAAACTTTTGAAGCTATGGAAATAGTTCAAAGTTGTTAGTTAAAACAGACACTCCTGATACTATTTCACATCTCAGATCACCTTTATTTTTAATATGTTGTCGATATATGGTAAACATCATTGGAAATATAATAAAAAAATCAGGCTATTCTATGAAATCCGAAAAATGGTCGGTGTCACAACACCTGGTAGGATAATGCTTTACTATATCTGGTAGGATAAATTACACTCAATAAATACAAAGCAAACTATTGAATTAACTTTTATTGATATCATTACTAATATCATAATATGATAAGTAATAATTCGGAGGTAGGAAACGCAAACACTACTTAAACGTGTAAAAGAAATAAAGGATAGAAGAATTTCGTACTGGCAGCCAATTGACACGGTAGCTCAGTTGGCAGAGCGTCGGGGCGTTTACCCGAGGTCGCGGGTTCGATCCCCGCCTGTATCGAAATTTTTCTTTCCTTTATTTATTCTTTTATTATTAGTAATAATCCCCACATGAGGTTTTCATGAACAAAAAGATTTAAATTATGTGATAGTTAGGCGTTTTCAACATTTGCATTCTATCTGAAAAGGTAGACAAGTGGCCTTTCGAATTAGTAATAATTCGGAGGTAGGAAACGCAAACACTACTTAAACGTGCAAAAGAAATAAAGGATAGAAGAATTTCGCACTGGCAGCCAATTGACACGGTAGCTCAGTTGGCAGAGCGTCGGGGCGTTTACCCGAGGTCGCGGGTTCGATCCCCGCCTTTGTCGAAATTTTTCTTTCCTTTATTTATTCTTTAATTATTAGTAATAATCCCCACATGAGGTTTTCATGAACAAAAAGATTTAAATTATGTGATAGTTAGGCGTTTTCAACATTTGCATTCTATCTGAAAAGGTAGACAAGTGGCCTTTCGAATTAGTAATAATTCGGAGGTAGGAAACGCAAACACACTACTAAAACGTGTAAAAGAAATAAAGGATAGAGGAATTTCGCGCTGGCAGCCATTGACACGGTAGCTCAATTGGCAAGAGCGACGGGGGCGTATACCCGAGGTCGCGGGTTCGAATCCCGCCTGTGTCGAAATTTTTCTTTCCCTTTATTTATTCTTTATTTATTAGTAATAATCCCCACATGAGGTTTTCATGAACATAAAGATTTAAATTATGTGATAGTTAGGCGTTTTCAACATTTGTATTCTATCATGTGGGGATTATTACTAATAAATAAAGAATAAATAAAGGAAAGTAGTAAGTAGTTCCGAATTAGTAAAAAATTCGGAGGTAGGAAACGCAAACACACTACTAAAACGTGTAAAAGAAATAAAGGATAGAGGAATTTCGCGCTGGCAGCCATTGACACGGTAGCTCAATTGGCAAGAGCGACGGGGGCGTATACCCGAGGTCGCGGGTTCGAATCCCACCTGTGTCGAAATTTTTCTTTCCTTTATTTATTCTTTATTTATTAGTAATAATCCCCACATGAGGTTTTCATGAACAAAAACTTGTAATTTGTGGTATGGGATAATAAGTCGAAGCTATAGGTAAGCAATAAATTATGCCCGTAAATTACCTTGGAGACCTGATTAAGGAAACAGATTATTATTACCGATCTCAACACCCAACGATCAAAAGCATACAAGTGCGAGAATATTCCCAACGTTCAAGTTTCTAACCTATAATGTTTGGTCTGTTTTATATTATGAATG